>WHYT01012886.1:0-24547 GCA_009806455.1 Tetrax tetrax
TGCAAGTGGAGCGATTATCCTTGTGAAATCATAGAAAAAGTCTTTGAGGAAAAAACAATGGCAGGTAATTTGCAGGTTTTTCTTCCTCCCTCCCTTATGCCCTACAACCTCCGTTTTAAAAAGCAGACACAGAACGATTCATAGCAACATTTTAGACAGGTTTGTGCATGTATTTGGTACAAACAAACAAAAATATGTGCATTCTGTTTCATAGAGCTTTACATCAGTCTGATGGAACTTGAATCACAAAACAGAAATACTCCGGCTAATAAATACATCTGGGGATGAAAAATAAAATTCTATACATAAAAAATTCCAATGTCTGCTAAAGAAAATGTACACTTATATACACACTGTAAACAATAGTAATGCAACCCAACTGCAGACCACCTCAGGTTGACAGGGATCTTCCTTCCCTCTTAAATAGGACTTCTGAGAGTCTACTGACATGAAAGCCGCTGTTCACCGTCCCGCACACTCGATTTGTCGAAGCAGCAAGGTCTGATGACGCAATAGTGACACAAAGCCAGCAACGATGAGGTGAGAGCTGCTGGGTAACCAGGGTATGGGTGCTTTGGGGAATGACCTGCTTGGGAAATTTGGAGAAATGGGACCATACCCTCAGCTGGTCACACCCTTGTGGGTCCAGAGGAGTCAATGGGATCAGACCCAATTTACATCCTGAAGGTCTGAGGCCATGTTTCCAAACTTGGGAGAGCTTGGAGATTAAGGGAATCAGAGGGAAATGTGCAATTTTAGATACTTAGGTCGTATTTCATATGGCATTGTCCTTTCTCCCCTGCCAGCAAAGGCAGCCTTGCCTACTCTACATGAAACTCTACATGTAGAATCATACAACAGTTTGGGTTGGAAGGGACCTTTAAAGGTAGAACCTCAGAGCCCAGCCCTGGCATTGTCTCTTCTGATGCAAGCTGCTAAATGAAAAGGGGGCCCTGGCTTAGGTGAGAAACAAGTATTTTGCCTGAATGCAGCACAGCAGAGCTCAAGACTTTGCTACAGCACTTCTGAAGCATCTCTTGGGGCCTGATCTAATGCAGGCATGACTACAACGGAGAAAAGTAAATGAGACAGAGTTTGGGTATTTCCCTGTGTGTATGCATATATGTGCTTAAATGGACTTTATCGTCATTTTCTCCCTTGTAGGTCTGTATTGGAATGGAGACGTAGTAAACCTCCAGACTAATCTTTTTTTTTTCCCTTACGGATGCTTTCAAGGGGCTGGAGGCTGTCAATGTAAATATTTCAAAATTGGAAAAAAATAAAGACTTATATTTAAGAGTCAGGGTGAAGTGTAAGCAATAATTTCAACTAATTCTTGGGAATGAACTGCTCACCAGCAATTGCTGAAAGCCCCTGCAAAGTCTCTGTTTATAGGAGAATGTCTGCCATTTTGGAGATGATGTTTATGTGTACGTAACAAGGTGTGCATGTGTATCTGTATAATCATGGATGCACACGTTACCGTGTGCTGTGCGTGTCTGGCTGTGGAGAGACACCAGAAAAATCTGCTCCTGAGCATGAGAGGGAATTTAATGGCAAAACTCTGTCTTTCTCCTTGACTAGCCTTTCACTTCCGATGGTATCTGTATCAGCTTGTCCTAAACTGTGCCCCTAAGTTTCTTAGGTTACGGACTTGCATGTGTAAGACCTGCAAAGCAGTGTCACCGGAACAAGGGCCAAAAATGCAGAACTGGGTGTATCTACTCCCTGCAAGAGTGGCATGTGTTCACACGCGTCCTGAGAGGTGGGTGGAAGGTGGGAGGAGGAATGCTTTCACCTTGACCATCTGGGTGTCTCAGCTCTTCACTGCCTTCCCTGTCCCTGATGCCTTCTTTGCTACGTTCCCAGGGCCAGCAGTGTGCTTTCCCATCAGGACCCCCAAAACGCCCAGAAAAACAGTGGCAGCTGCAGTCCTTATGCTGCAAAATTACTTTCTGTGTCACCCCATCATCACTGTAGGCTCTCACTTCCCTTGAAGGCCAAAGAAACAGGGGAAAAAAAAAAGGTGCATTTCCCCACAGAGGTTCCCATGGGGCATTGGCTCCTTGCTTTGGCAGACACTTTGCAGACACTTGCCAGTTGCAAATGGGTAGTAGTGGGTCTGGGTCCAATGTAAAGTGCTTTGATTGGGTTTGCTGATGGGAGGAAAATATTTGGACAAAACCTGCAGGTCTTTGTGCAGTAATTTGTCCAGTTCTGAGTCTTACATTGAGGAAAGGGCAGAAGGGTATTAAGGGTGTTGAGACAGGGCCAACTCCAGATATTGTGTCTCAGGATGCGCTGTACAAAAAAGCAAAAAATAAAAGAAGTCTAATTTTTCCTCTGTTTCATTTAAAGCAAACGAATAGCAGAAGGAGAGGTGACATTCTCTTTGCTGCACCTAGGAGCCTTTCATCTTCTTTGAGGATTAGCTAGGTGTTCTGTAGACACATACATGATAGATGCTGAATGGGCTTAGGGGAAGTGCTGATGTGGATGAGTTTCCATCCAGGACACGTTCAGTGTCATGTCTGCACCCCTTGACTTCATGTTCCTATTCTTTACTCACCTGGCTTGAGACATTGCACCTCAGATCCAGATTTTGCCTCCATTGCCTACATGCCTCATGCCTCTGCCTACAACTCTATCTAATGATATCTCTTTTTGGCTCATTGAGTGCCTGAAATTTGACAAAACCAGTGCCTAAAAGACATGGCCAAGCAGAGTTTGTGCAACCTTTTTTCTCAGTGGTGAAGCATGGTATTTGTGACCCTGGCTGAGGTGGGCCTGCCATGGCTCTTACCTCCCTAAGGTCCCCAGAGGAGGCCACGGTGCCTTCCTGAGGGGACCTCACACTATGGGGCTGTGAGAAGGGCAAATCCTCCCCCTTATCAGCGTCATTTTTGACCATGCTAGTGGACATAACTAAGGGCAGTTGCTGGTTGCCACCAAAGGCTTTGATGTATCGGGTTGTGTGGGACACTGCTTGGTAGAAGACTTGGGGCGGTGACCCTGACTGAGGAAAAGATGCATCTATGTGAGGAAGCTCCAACTGCATACCAGCTCCGTTTCAGCTTTGACTCTGTAGGTAGTAGAAACAGGTCCCAAACAGCCATAACCTTTCCTGAGCCACAGCACAGGTTGAGTATGGACCTGAACGAATACCCTAGGATGCATCTTTACTCCATGTTGTTTGAGAGAGACAACAAGAGCAAGAAAGGGAGAGAAAAACTTTGGGGATGGCCAACACCAAAAGGAGTTGCTTGTTCTCTGTATCACAGAGGGATGTGTGCTTGAGCAAGGTGGGTTGCAAGTGTTTCACTGGGAAGTGAAATGAGAAATGTGTCACAGGTTGGCCTTAAAGAGAAGGGAGACCCGCACACCCGTCGGCAGCAGGGTATACATCTGGACTACTCCTCTGGCCTAAAACCAGGTTGTGTGGAAGGAGCGAAGCTGTGGTTGTGGCAGACACGGTGGCTGAGAGCCAGGATCTTCCCACCCTGCTTTGGAATATCACAGTCTGCTCGCCCTCCAAGACAAAGGCCTCAGCTGGAGGTCTTATTCAGCTGTGTAGACCTACAAGCTCCCAACCTGTTACCTAACGGACCAGCTCCTAGCCGCTGATTGACAGCGTCCTTTCTGGATGCTGCCTCTGGATGGAAACATATGTACTAAGGCAGGGTTGGCGTCTTTTGGGATTTGATCTTTCCATTAGATTTTGTGGTGGTGTTTTTAAGGCAAAGGAGGCATCCTGGTTTCCCTTAACTGCACAGCTTCTTCCAAAGTCAAAGATAACCATCCAGTGGAGGAAACAGCTCTTATCCTAAGACCATATCCACGCCATATCTTCCCCTCCTGCCATGGCTCATTAAAATGGGATATGCCATTGGCTCTTACTTGAGGAACCCAAAATCCCAGAGAAGGGGCTGACCTCCAGGTGCGGAATGCTTGGATAACCTTTGGGCAACTGCATTTTATACTCGATTGCTGCTTCCAGTCCACCTGACAGACCCACGGATGGTATCCCTTCACATTTCTGCTAGATACCTCTAAAGAAACCATCAACAGCTGTCCCAGTGGCTTCAAATATCTGTTTCCCGCAGCCCACAGCAGTCTGTTAAGTCATAGGTTTGATAGTCGATGGTTTCAGTGAAGTCATGAGGGATTCCGATAGAGACAGACTCCACCTCTGTTTTGTAGGTGGCTGTCACCCCTGCTTTGCTGGAGCCACCCCGTATTTTGTTGGAAAGGCTGTTCATCTTCTCCTTCAGCTGGGTGGATGCTGGTTTCTGGAAAGGAGTGAGCATTTTCCACCCCTTGAAGCTGAGTGTTCGCCTCTTACTGGCTCTCTCCTGCAAGGAGGAGTTAAATATGAACGAGCTGTTCAGAGTACTAATCCTGGGCTTCAGGTCCGTCTCAGAGTCTTGCACCGAACTGTTCACGGAGGCCCCTCGCCAGTGGTGGTCATAGACGCGCCAGATGGGCCGTCTTCTCCGGTGGCATTGGCATTTGAGCAGCCTAATGAAAGCTCGCTTGAACTCTTTGCTGGAGCAAGGGTAGATGATGGGGTTCACGCAGCTGTTGAAGTATCCCAGCCAGAAGATGACCTTGAAGACCATTTCAGAGGGCTTCAGAGATGGGAAGAAAGAACCTTGGAAGAAATTAAAAGACATATGGTTAGAGGAAGGGGAAGGGTATGGCAGCACAGGTTGCAAGGGTGATGGTCAGCCCAGTCTGGAAGAGGTGAGACCTGCAGAAAAGGCTGAAGGTGTGATTCTGCTATTAGGTCCTTGGTTAGCAATGCCATCACTGCCAGAGTGAAGATCTGGCCCCTGCAGGACTGCAAGGCATTGACCCTAAAGTGATAATGATAGATAATACTATGTCTTTGAGGAGCCTCCTAGTCCCCACCACAAAGGGGCTCATAGGAATGGATCCAGCACCCTCAAATGCAGCTGTGAGCCATCAAGGCAAGCCCATACACTTGGAGGGAGGCTATTAATAGTTGCAGCAGCTACACAAGCATCAGATTGGAGGATTTTTCTCACAACTCTCTCCAGACCACCATCCATCTAATCCCATCTAGTCCAGCATGGACTAATTTTTGAAGGGGATCCACTCTAGAGGAGACACTGAAAGTCCTGTTGCAGGACCCAACAGCCCTATGGCCAAACCTGTTTCCCTCAAAGTGGGTTCAGCCATCCTGCTCTGAACTGATGCAGGAGACTTGCACCCAAGAGGCATCTTCCATGTCCTGGCGCCAGGCTGCTTTCTGAGATTTTTATAAGAGGCTGAGGACATTATTTTGGGGAACAAGTTCAATGGTCCCTATACCTCCCTAGTTCATCAGCACAACACGGACAGACGCTTCCCCTTCCAGATCAGTCAGAGAAACTTGTTGTTTGGCTGGTTTGTATAGACCAGTCCTTGGTGCCTGCCTCTTCCAACGTGTTGCACTGCACGTTTCACCACTGCAACATAAAAGGGGGGATAGACCCCTGTCACCTGCACTGATGGAAAAGCAACACCCCTCCACCTCCTACGCTCACGTATTTTGGGCCATCAATACAGAATAGTTTGAGTCAGAAGGGACCTTCAAAGCCCACCCAGTCCAACCCCCCTGCCAGGAGCAGGGACATCTCCAACCAGCTCATGTTGCTCAGAGCCCCAGCCAACCTGGCCTGGAATGTTTCCAGGGATGGGGCATCCACCACCTCTCTGGGAAACCTGTTGCCCAATATCATGCACTCTGTCTTCAAATTTTGCAGTGATGCTAAGATGGCTACTTACAGTGGGCTCAGATAATATCCACCACCCCAGCTTGTACACGCTACTTGAAAAGCTCTTTTGTCCACCCCAACCCCTATTTACACTTTTGTGCTGGAGGTTCCTGGTAGTTTTCCTGGTGAAAAAGCTGGGGAATTTTTTGCCGCCAGAAGATGTCAGTGTTGCTCTCACATGGCTCCATCACAGCATTTCTCCACTCAGATCTGAAATAACTTTCTGACTCAGCCTTAATTTCTTTTAATTTTAGCTCTGGATGACAAATCATGCCGCCATGTGGCTGAGCATTAATTTGTATTTTAGTAAATAACATTAGCTCTGGATATCATTATTATTTTTGTGGGGCCTCAAACGCCTGGTGTCAAAACAGTAAATCAGGTGCCAAGAGCCAGAAATTTGGGGCTGACACTATATAAAAGCTCCTCAAGCTGTTTGCTGGAGAAAAACCATCATCCAGGAAACCCAGAGCACTGGTTCCAGCAAAGCGTTCTTTCACGCATCCCTAAAAATTGGAAAAATTCCAGCCTGACTCAGCATTAGGTACATGGGCTACTCCATCATGGGGATGTGGGAGAATAAAGAAAGATCTCAGGATTTACTGATGGTTAGGCAGGGAAAGCACAGAAGCAGCCATGCATCTTAAATATCTGCCGAAGGGCAACCCAAGTCTTAGGGCTGGAGTACGTGCTGGCTGTCGATATGTGCTGAAGAAGGCACTGAGTAAGGACAGTAAGCAGGACAAACATCTTTGTGCTGGAAAGACCTGGGGCTGTGGTGGAAATGAATGGCATTTGAGGTTTAATGAGCAGCCGCTGGTGTTGTAGCTTGTAGTTTTGAAGAGAGCAATAACACTGGGCTTAAGTTTTGTAGAGGCAGTGACCCCACCTTGGTTGGTTTGGATTGGAGGGGTTTACTTCTGGGACAGCGGTGAGCTTTCTAGGTTGGTGTGAGGCCGCTTGAATCACGGCATCCAATTCCAGCCACAGCAGAAACACCACCCCTGAGTGTTTAGCCAGAAATTTTTAAACACCCCAGTGGTGTTGGGGCAATTCCCCTTTGCTTTCCAGGCAGCATCTCCTCCATTCTTCATCTGACCACAGCTTTGAGCCCTCCCCTTTTCTCACACCCACCACCCTGGACCTACAGACGCCATCAGATGCTTTGGGCAACATGGACCAGCGATGGCTTTCCAAGCCTGATATCAATTCCTTTCCTCAATCTTAGGTCTTGGCAATAGCAGGTAGGTCTGTTTTCCTGCCCAGACTCCCCTCTCTCCATCCTGTCCAAGGACCAGCCTCTCCCAGAGCCCTGTGCTCTCTGCAAGGCGATCCTTGGCTCTCAGCCCTAAGACATTGCTTTGTCCAGGCTTGACCCTGCCATAGCTCAGTGTGAACATTTGGGCCAAGTCGGGCGAAGGACTTCATTAAGCATGTAGTCCTGCTTATTCTCTTGTCAGGGAGAGGTTTCCTGCCTCAGTTTCCCCGCTGGAGAAAATGACTAATTAACACAAACTCTTTCACAGTGTTGCTCTGAACCTTGTTTGCAGCACACACTGGGTTCTCAGAGGAGCTGCAACTTTATTTAGCATTTTTTAACTTCAAGAGAGAGGAAAAGAAAACAAAAAGCTGTGATAACAAAGCAAATAAAAGAAGGGTCTCTTTAGAAATTAGACTAGTAATTACCTCTTGAGCCAGGCTACTTAAGAGATTGCTGCTTGCTTGAACAGCCTGATGGCTGTTAAAATAATAACTTATATCTGCCATTTAGTGGTTCACTGCACAATGCAGTTTCCGTACTACAGGCTTTATCTTTTGCATCCAGATAAAAAACACAAACTGAAAAGAGAAAAAAGCTATGAATTCCCTGAATTTCAACTTTGGCTGCTTTTCACCCGCTAGTACCCTGTGTACGTCAGAAAACAAGGGGCTCATTACCATCCTCATTACCATGCAAATAAGCGTGCCCCTTGGAAGAGATGTGTGCTGAGTGCATCCATAGTTTCCTCATTTGATCACGCTGGGATGAACAGAACCAGGCAGGGAGTCCCCGGGACAGGACCTTGGCTGGTACACGCTGGAGCATCAGACTCTCTTGATAGGCACTGGGAGGTTGCACATGATGAAGAGTTGAGGGGTCTTATTTAGGGAATGAGTAAAGAGTGGAAGAAATTTGCTCTTGCTTTCATACACACAAATACGTGACAACATTTTGAGAGGAGAGTTTTTGGACTGGGCTTTGTAACAATTGTAACAGGAGTATAGATGTTGTTAGGATGCGTGGAAGACAGTGCTAAAGGACTCTTGAAGATCTCAGGAAACACAGTCGGATGCTTCCAAAGTTCAGAAATTTAAAATAGGAGTAAGACATCAGGTATAGCAACACGGAGTGATGCACCAGCAGTCTAGCCTGATATCTCAGTGTAAGAGCACTTTTTGATGATCTGGCCCCAGCAGTACCAAGGCCAGAGCAAGGCAATATCGAACAACAGGAAGCCCAGATGTTGTAGTACCTGTGTCACAGCACAAGTTTGTGAAATCTTGTTACAAAGAGGAGCTCTTCCTACTCACTCAAAATTTGCCCCCTCGACACCTCTCTTGGACATCCAGGTTGACACTTCATGGCAAAGCTTGGTGTAGTTTCCAAAGCGGGGAGTGCTGATATCCACCTTGTGGACATCCACCCGTGGGTTGGCCTTGGTGTGACGAGCAGTGCAGAACGTGTGCTGGGATCCGGCAACCCCTGCTGTGCTGGACAATCTGTGACCCCGGAGTCCTCACAAGGAGAGGATAATGGAGACATGACTACAGGAACGGGACTGCTGCTTTTGGGGGTAGCGCTCCCAGCAGGGAGGTCTCCATCCACCCTAACCAAATCCATGTGTGAAACAAAGAGAGAGCCTGGGGAGTACAGACAGACCTCTGAGGTGCCCTTTCTCCATCCTGATTGCCTACCCAGGGAAGTTCTCTCTCCTGGTGGATGAGACATCCTGGTTGTATCTCAGCATAGGATGCCCTGAGGGAGGGTGAGGGGCAGCTGCCTTGTTGAGAAGGCTCTTTGTTGGCTTATGGAGATCCTGCTGAGGAATTTCTCTTCTCCTAATATTTGCAAATTTTATAATAATGCTGCTGGAGGTGCTGAAATTCCTCTTGAGGCCTTTACACCTTTCGTCATTTTATAAAAGGTCATTCTATATCTTGTAGAGTCTGAATCCTAGTGATCAAGCTGGATCTGGGACTGCGGGTCCTGTTGTAACACTAGATAATTAGCTTCAGGATCATTAAGAAATTAAGAAAGCTGCAGGTGAGCTCGGGGAAAGCTGCCATGTCGGTGCAAAATGACTGGACTCAGTCTAAATATGATATGAAGATTCAATTTCTTTGTTTTTGGTGGTGTAAAAGTTGAGCCAATAAGGAGACAAGGGGTAACGATTTTAAAATAGAGGGAGGTGGATTCAGACTGCACATAATGAAAACAATTTTTACGCTGAGGGTGGTGGCACACTGGCCCAGGGTGCCCAGAGAGGTGGTGGATGCCCCATCCCTGGAAACATTCCAGGCCAGGTTGGCCGGGGCTCTGAGCAACCTGATCTGGTTGGAGATGTCCCTGCTCCTTGCAGGGGGGTTGGACTGGGTGGGCTTTGAATGTCCCTTCCCACCCAAACCATTCTGTGATTCTATGATTCTAAGGTATGTGCTCTGAAGTGAATGTAAAAAATTAATGTATTTGGTATTCTTACAGCATGTGTGCATGTGTGTGTGGACAGTGTTCATACGTGTGTGTTACACTATGTGTGGATACTGTGTGTGTGCCTACACATTTTTTTTTCCATAGGTAAAGTCACCCTGCTCATATCTGGGAAAAAAACCCCAGCTATCTACAAATCTCTGAAGCCACGGGCAGGGTAGCCATGACACTCCATGTTCGGTGGCTAGTGGATGCAATCTCCACTCTACATATGCAAACACATATCCATACTTTTTTTTTTTTTTTTAGGTTGTTTGAGCGAGCACAATCTCATGATCTTTCCTTGACTGCACTTCTCCACCCTGCCCTCCCCGTGACTCACTTGAAGGTGATATCACTGGATTGTTTGGAGAGCTGCTGGTCCCAGTGTTCAGCACTCAAAAAAGTAAAGCAAAACAAGAAAAAAGACAAATGCACAAACGAAAATGGACCCAATCCAATCTAAATTCTGGCCCTGGTTCCCAGTACGCAGCCAGAATCTGTGAGCAGGCTTGCTTTCTGCTGCGGTTGGCAAGGACATCTTTGTTTTAAAAGGTCCCTGCTTTACAGCATGTCCTGAATAGTCCATGGCACAAAAATGCTGCATACTTGATAGCAGGTGGGAAAAACAAAGTGCCAAAGTCATGCCCCAATGCCATCCCACCACGGATGGGAAAGGCAAGGACCAGCAGGATTCTTCACGCTGACAAGGGGCCTTGCTGTTGCTTGGTGTGGGCTTTGTGAGAGGAAAGGCCCTGGATAAAAGTAGCTTATGGAGAGTTGGACCTTGCAGGTGTTAGCAGAATGCAACGGAGAAGGTAAACAGGGAGATATTATTCATGGCCTTCCGCAACACAAGAAGCATCACAGGAGATGGATACTAGCTGGTGGTAGGTTAAAAGCAAAGAAGAGGAGATGGTCCATCTCACAGCATGCTGCTCAGCTGTAGACATCTCTGCAGCAGGAGGCTATGGTTGCTAAAAAATGATTGGCCAAACTCATGGAATAGAAAAAAAAATCTAGCAAGGTGCAAAAGCACTCTGTTCCAGGGTTAGGAAGCTCCAGAAGTCCATTTATAGAATTAGGCCCATGGTGGAGACATGTCTCTTATCACCTGAGCTTCTCCTGAATGTGACCTCAAAGGTCAGGAGGGGTCTGGGGACTCCCTTGTGATGTGTCAGAGCAGCAAGCCAGGAGAATTGCAGCTGGTACAGAAAAATCTCAAAGTATGAGGTACTATAGCTGAAGCTCACTGTGGGCTCTCCTGGCCAAAGAAAGAGTCAAAGTCTCTTCCTTCTTTCTTTCTGGCTCTCACAAACTAGATTAATTAAATCTGGTCTGAAGCAATCAGGAGATGCCTCTTTCTGCTCATTATGCAACTTATATCTTTCCTTGCCAGCTCCTTTCTGGGCCCCCATGATGGACAACCTCCCTGACGTGACTGCCAAGCTATGGGACTATGGGAGAATGGACTGGATATCAGCAAGGATTTCTTCCTATGTGTGGGACTGGGGGTACCAGCTTCTAATTAGTCTTTCCCAACCTTCTCCATCTGCTATTGACCACTTCCACTGGGTATCTGTAGGCGTATCAGGGCTCCTAGAGGGTTAACACCTCCTTGCAGCTGGTGGAGTGTCTTGGAGTGTTGAAGGAGTTCATTGCTCTCCCAGGACGGATCCAAGAGCTGCTTGGCATAGGGAGGAGGACAGCATGTTCGCAGCGACTCCAGCGTTTTCCCTCGAGGACGATGGCGTTGGGATATCAGCTGGAATTCCTCAGGCCTGTGAGCCTTCCAGCTGACCCCATAAACAATGTCGCAGATAAGCGACAGCTTCCGTCACGCCAATGAAAGCCCCAACGAGCTGCCTGCGTGCCTCTCTGCGCGTAGGCATGCCTGCTTGCTCTAACTTCTGCACCCTGATCTGTCTGAGAGGAAAAGCAGGGAGAAGCCATCCCTCCCCTGCTCGTTGCTGACCTTCTTGACAGCGTTGGGTTGTCCTGAGCTGATGGTTGAAGAGGCCATCCCAGGCCCTACTGGAGAGCCCCTGGCAATGCCAAAGCCCATAGTAGGATGTGTGTATTTGACACGAGGGGTCCCGGTGCAGAGGGAGGGCAGTCTGTGGTGTGATGGGGCTCAGGGAAGCACGATTAAGGTTGGGGGTGGTGGGGTGGTTGCAAAGGTAGGAAAAACTGGCTTAGGGGGCTTGAGGGCTCTGAAAAACGCCGACACTCTCAAGCAGGATCTCAAATTTGAGGGCTGAGTGGGGTTTGCCTGTTAACAAGAGAAGGATAATGCAGTAGAGCCTTTTCTAATTCACAGTCCCCAAACCTGTTCTCTAACCTCTAGGTAGTATGGTCCTGGTGATGTCTCCAAAGCTTTCCTGCAAGTGCAGCACATCAGTAGGATTCTGGCTGAAATTGTCCTTTATTCCCCTCAAAGCTCATGTCAGAGCTTTTCACAAAGCCATCTCATGAATCTGGACCACTGATGGCAGTCATTGCTATGAGGATGTTTCTGAGGCATCAAACTCCCTGCAAATTTTGAGTGTCTTGTGAATCACCCAACTGAATTTAGGTATGTGAGCAGGTCCCTGGGCTCCTCTTACTGTCAATGATTTAGTTGGTAGACTGTGGTGAGACTGCAGTGATCCATCTCATCTGAAGTGTAAGCCTGTATTGGGCAGGTGGATCACGTTAGGTCTCAGATGACTGGACCCAAACTCCTGGCTCATGGGCATCCACTGTTACTCCTGATGGATTTCACCCTTAATGTCCTTGGCATCTGGTGGTCTCCTCCTCTCTTAGGAGGAGTTACCAAAACTTCTGATGGATCAGTTTCTCTCCTGTGCAGGATAGGACTTTCATCAGTGGAAGAATTTAACCCGTGAGTTTCTGATAATGGTGAAGGGTGACATAGTGAAAAGCCACACAGGAGCATCTACACTGCTACCTAACAGAAAGCTAACCAGTAATTTCAGGTCTTGGATTGTGCTAATTTGCTCAGCATTGTCCAACTAGACCTCTTTGGATAAATTGGATCCAGGGAACAGTTCACTCCAGAGACCATTCCCAAAAGACCACAAGAACTTGACTCTGCAGTCCTCCAACATTGTCCCAGCAGACTCTGCACCCTTAATTACCTCCGTACGCCCTGATGCCACATCACAGGGCATGCAATGCAAAGCGTCTGTTTCAGACTGAAGATCCACTCTGGTGAATTGCCACACAACACCGCTTGCTCCTCCAGAGATTCACAACTCCCACAAGAGAGTAATTATGTCATAGGATCACTGGGGCACTTCATGGGGCCCAAGAGAGGCTTTGGGTGAGCACTGGCCATTTGCTTGGAGACACATAGCTGAAAACAACATCAGAAAAACCCCACAAAGTCGTTACACTCATTGCATTCTCCTTCCAAGGACCTGGATATCCCATGCTAGCACCATGCACAAAGCTTCATTGCCTCTCCATCTTTCCATCTTTCTTTGTGGATCTATAAAGAAGAAAGTCTTGCTCAAGGTAATAAAGGAATAGTTAATTTATCCCTAGGGATTGTGACTCACCACTGCACAGATTGATCTAAAATTGTATAGAGCCCTGTAGAATGGCCAAGAAGGGATTCTCTTGTTTTCTAACTGTGTAGCCCTGTGGCATGATGACAAAACCACCCTTTTGAATTATAAATGCCAGCAGGATGAGGACTGAGAGGTTTTTTTGCAATTTTTCTTATGCTTGGGAAATATATATGTGTATCCAACTGCCTATTCCTTAATGATTCACAGATAATAGCCTGACTTCAGCCCCAACGGAGACTTTAAAACAAATTTCAAAATCATGAGACTCAGCAAAAGGACATAAATAAAATTAGGAAAAAAAAAAAAGTCTGGAAGATAGGCCAATCTGGCAAATACAAAGTGAGTTATCAGGAAGGTTCTTATTTGCCAGATGCAAATGAAGGGAAAAAAAGTCTCCTGAGAGAAGGAAAAAAATCAGGGTAACTGAGTCAAGAGCTCTTTTCTTGCTGTTTGAGCAGGAAAAATACTAGAATCCACGTGCTGATGTTACAGTGAGCTCAGCAGAGACCACAGTGAGATTCTTGCCTGGATGGTTAAACAGAGGAAACACGCTTGGAACGGTCTTTGAAAAGAAAATTTCCATCTGGCCCAGGATCTGAATGAACACAATGGCCGTGCGGGGTTGCTAGGCTCCCTCCAGGGCAGCGCGAAAATTGGCGTGTCATTCAGAGAGGAACGCTCCCGTGGCTCTCCATTCTGCAAACACGGGAGCGTCCTGAGCCTGAAGGTCTTGCTGCATCTGCTCCTGGGAGTCTCTTCTCTGCATGACGGCATCTCGGGCACACTTTTGGGTAATGCAGCCAGTATGACCAGCCCTCGGGGAAGGGAAGCATTGATGGACAAGGTGACTGGCTGCCATCTGCAGCAGGATTAAACCATAGGTGGAATGTCTTATGGGCAAAAATCCAACCATAGGCATGGGTTGCAAATAATAATAAGCAAAGATGCTGCTTATTCAAGCCCTGTGACTCGAACAGCATGATGGTAAACTGCGTAAATTCTTGGACATAGTTAACTTTATCCTTAACTAGTGGCTTGCATAATGCTCTCTTTGGGCGGACGAAAATCTTCACAGTAGGAGGCTGTGTCCTCAGCTTCCTGATGCCTGCCTTGCTGCCTCATTGGTGTGACTGGTTGGTTAAACACAGGAGGCTAGAACCAATTAAGGCACCTCAACGTATCTCGGTCTACTGCTAATGTTTCTAAAGGCTGCAAATCCTCTGTAAATTGTCTCATATCAGACAGTTCTGTGCAGGTGCTGCAGAGACCCTGGGGTAGTTCCAGTGGCACTAGAGACTGGTGTTTAGGCTACTGAATTGAGCCCTGGATGTCTGGCTTTTAATCTGGCAGCAAGTCCAGCTCAGCAAAATCTCATATGACTTGTGTCAAGCTACTCTGGGCTTTGACCTATCAGTTTCCCAAGCAAACCTGTGCTGTGCCAAATTGGTGTCTGGACCACAAAGATCTTTAATCTGGTGCTTTTTGCATGGAGAAGCACGAGAGATTGGCTACCACTAACTCCTTGCCTTGGAGTCTTGTGGCCAATGGTTTGGGAGCGCAGTAGGTCACCCCCACCACAACCCCAAAGTTTTCCTCTCCTAGCTCTGTGATGTGAAGAATTACCTTGAGTGATCCCTTTCTAGAAGACACAAGCAGAAACTACTCAGCAACACAGGACACCACTATCATCAGTATCTGCTGTGGGTTTCTATTCCTTTCATGATAGGCTGTGGGATTAGTCAGGAATGTAAATTCTCACATGGGATTTCTCAGGAGTAGAGGCAAAGTCCAACGTGGAATTACTTAGGAATATAACCTTCACATTCCTGTCTTTCCAAAGCCCCCTGTAAAACAAGGTGTGTAGGTTAGGGGAGAACTTCTACTTCTTGAGGGTCCCAGCTAGCTTCCATTGCTTATCCAGGGGATTTGTGTTTCAGTCTTCTTGAACTCACCTCAATGACTGACCAACCAGCTGAGACACTGTTCTGATATAACCTGAAACCATCTTACGGGGTTCAACTTTCAAAACCTGGGATACACAGAGGGAAGAACTGATGCTCTTTGCTGGGTGGAGACTGCAGATGGTGGAAGGGACACATGTTGGGAGAGGTTCCCAATAGAACTCACACTAATGTAGCACCTAATCGATATTAGGAAATATTGCGTGACCTTATTTGTTAAGACAATGGTCCTTTCCTGGACTACTCTAAAAAATAATGATCATCAACACCATTATTTAGTGAGATTAAAATATTACATATATAGGGCAGAGAACTTCATTAAATACATACTGAACTAAAAATAATCCCCAATAACCGAGGAAGAGACATGCCAGAAAGGACTCTGGGGGGTCAGTTGAAGCTTCACCACGATAGTCTACTTGAGAAAACTCTGGGTATTATGACGAGAGAAGCAATGACAAACTTCCCAGCAATGTGGGTAAGTTAGTAGAGACACTGCTGTAACTGAGAATAGAATAGAAAATAGAACAGAACAGAATAGAATAGAATAGAATAGAATAGAATAGAATAGAATAGAATAGAACCGAATAGAATAGAATAGAATAGAACCGAATCGAATAGAATAGAATAGAATAGAATCAATAAGATTGGAAAAGACCTCTAAGGTCAGGAAGTCCAACCGTCGACCTAACACCACCATGCCTACTAAACCATGTCCTGGAGTGCCATGTCTACATGTTTTTTGAGCACCTCCAGGAATGGTGACTCCACCACTTCCTCAGGCAGCCTGTTTCAATGCTTGACTTTTTCCGAAACAAAATTTTTCCTAATATCCAATCTAAACCTCCCCTGATGCAACTTGAAGGCATTTCCTCTCGTCCTATCATTAGTTACTTGGGAGAAGAGACCAACACTCACCTCACAACTTAGCGTTGTGATAACTCCTTTAACATTTATTTTGTGGAATGTCATTGAAACATTTTTTTTTGGAAGGAAATTGCAAAAATATTCCTTCAGCCCTTGCCACAAAGAGCGCTCTCCTTCTATATCTATAACTAGTGAATGGACATAATACAGGGCTTCAGACCAGTGGTTCTCCAATTTTCTGACCCAAAACCTGTTAACTCTCCTCATTTTTTTTTTTTCGTATGGGCTGGCTCCCTTACAAACTGGGTTTCCATGAATCATTTACCAAACCTTCATGGACCATTAAGATCTGGAGACCACAGTTTGGGAATCACTGTTCTAGACTACTGGTTCTCACACTTACTGGCAGATACAATGGTATTTTGTGAGCACTCCAATCGGCTTCTTCTGTGCAATTCCTTTTAACAGCTTCCTTAAACCTCCCTTTGCAAGTAACCGCTGCTCCTCTCTGGCTACTGCAAACAGAAGCTTGGCTTCAACTCACCTCCAAGATAAAATGTGCCTTTCTATCAAGCTGTCTCCTCTGCTCTGGTCAGAAACGTTGAGAACGTGTATTTTTTTTCCAACTAAAGAGCAAGCTTGGGAAATCCTGTAGAAAAGGAGTGGAGGGGGAATGATACTCAAGCAAGTCATCCAAGTCTTGGAAAAACCACTGTGTTTGCTGGGTCGGGCCCAAGACTACTCTTTGTTTTTCCAACTCAGAAGTTCTTTTCTCTGCACTTGGTTTTCTAAGAATGTGAACTCACCCGCCCTGTCCTGTTTACAAGCTCGTAAATATGTAGATCAGATTTGGCTGTAGGGCAGGCCTTGGAAGGGCTGAATCCTGCTGGGAACACATGGCATTTTATGTACAGTGAGGCCAGATCTGAGGTGCACAAAGGAAAAGCAATTTTTCATTGGGCTAAACCCAACGCAGGAAAAAATTCTCCCCTAGAGCAAAATGCGCGAGTCCTCACTTTAATTTACAGCACGGGGTGAGCAGAACTCACTTTGGATGGGTGAGCGTCTTGAGGACCCAAACAGAGATAAGACCATTGATCTAGAAGGATGCTAAAGTGAAAGGTTTACTTAAGCTGGCTGCTGGCATTGCTGGTGGCCCCAAGTCTGGAGAACTTGCTAGTGGCAGGATGCCAGTGTTTGGAAAACACGCTATCAAGGGGAGGTGTGGGAGCTTCCTCAGCGCGTTTCCACCGTGCCGGTCCCAAGGACATTCTGTTTATATCATAATTGGGCAGACAGCACGTCACCGGCCGCGGAGCCTGGCACTGCAGCGCTCGCAGCCCATGCCCCCCTCCCAGTGTCGCTGGCTGTGAAGGATGCTGAACAGGGTTCTCCAGAGAGCCGCACCACCAGACCCAGGCGTTGTGACGTCACAGAGGAAAGGGTGGGGAAGAAAGGATGGGGGAGGTTGATATTTTCAGCTCTGATGAAAAATCAGGACCAGCTTTGCAGGCTCAGGAGGGGTTATTCAAGACTAGCCAGTCAACTTTTTGTTTCTTTTCAGGCTTGGAGAGGAAAATCCTCCAACGCCTGCCCTGTTTCCGCACCCAGCTCCAAGGCACAGCCTTTCTGGCTTTAACTTGCCTGGAAAAATCTGCAGAGTTTCTCAGTGCTTGCCTTCTCTGTCTTTGTGGGTTTTTTTTGGTTTTTTTTTTTTTTTTGGGAGACAAGAAGGGGAACTTAAAAATATTGTATTTCCTTCTTCTCTTCCAACCTGGAATTATTCAGGGGAGATAGCAAAGAGTTGCTCTGTCTCTCTCCAACCCTGAAAGCCAGCTTTCAGCTGATGCCAAGCTCTAAAAACATGGCACTTCAAAAAGAGACATTTTCCCCGCTTCAGAAAACAATGGATCAGTGTAACAGGGCTCCAAAAATATAACAGGAATGGTGAGATAACAACATCCTCATTGCTCCAGACAGTTCCTGAAGCCCTTAACTCGAAGGGATAAAGTCTCCTGTTTAATGCTGCATTGGTTGCCTGCAAAAGATCCCTGTTACTCGGTCCTTTTCCCTCTCTGCACGTGGAGGGTCATGTCATCCATCTGATGTGACCGGCTGTACATCTCTTATCTGGTTACTCAGCCGTGATGTTCGTAAGCCATATCTCTGCCAGTACAGAGAACAGGAACAGGATAAGGGACCAGATTTCAATGGAGGGACACCCAGGCTGTTCCCATGGACCCTGGCGTTGCCTTGGCGTGGGCAGCAGAGCCATGGAAAGTATCTGCACGCAGTTTGGGAGGGTTTAGTTGTGGCAATGCCAGGCACACGGCTAACAAATTGACCCTGATGGCTTTTTTTTTGCTAGTGTTGATGAGATGGGGGACCACACTTTGTGCTAGGTGCTCTACCAACACAGAGCCGTGGGAAAACCCATCCCTGAAGATCGTATTTGCTACCCAACGCTGAGCAGAGGTTTCCTGCATGCCCACAGCACATGCAAGGTTTGTACCCCAGAATTTGTGATCCAACAATACATCTGGCAGTGTGGATGGGAGACACTGCATGGGTTGCACCATGTCAAGGGAGGAGAGAGCTTGCGATACCCGGACAAGAGCACCTCCAGTAGAGCCAGTGGCATGATATAACCATGCATAATGGTGTCAGGATCTGTCAGTGGGAAGGGATGACAATCCCAGAAAACCCAGATTATTGATATTTTTTTTTTTACCTGAGTCCACCTGGATACCATGACTGAGTAGGTAGTAAAATGACACAAGAGGCAAAACTCGGCTGCCTGGTTGTCTTAGCCACAGACCTGACTCTGGGACGAGCATGAAGACCTGTTGGGAAGGACCGGGAAATGCAGCAGCAGACCAACCTTTGGTGCTTTTGTTTAAGCTTTACAGCCACATGAAGTTTTAAGAATATATTTCAGGAGAGAGAATACAAGAAATTTGCTGTATTGCCCGATTTAAATGCCTGCACAGGGCAATGGGATCTCCGCTGAGAAAAGATGAGTGTCTCAAAGTGCCTCATTATGGTGATGAGGCTCATTCTCTGCTGACATGCTTCCTGCTCCATCTCTGCCCTATCTCCATTTCTTTTTTAATCTCTGATCCTAAAGGGAAAGGATAGAAATTTGCATTCAATTTTCCTGGCAATTTGAGTACATCCCATGAGAAATCTGTCTGCCTCTCTCTTGCCTTTTCATTAGATAAACAAGTCTTTTTGCCTCCTGTGCTCTTCGCTTACTGCTCAGAAGTAACAGCCACGGGATCTCGGGTGCACTCCCTGTCTTGATGTGTCCTTAACTCCTAATTAACTTTTGGATGTGCTAACTTTGCATATGCACTTCTTATTCCAGGGAGGTAACCCTTAGTGAACTTTCCACCCCTCCTTTGGAAAGTGCTTTTGAGGACAGCCTCAGTCAAGACTGGTGTCATCCCAGGTAATTATTATCTCCTCTTCTTCCATCATCACCAGCTAGTTTCTGAGTTGCCACCTCCATTTTAGGAGACTTTGATGGGTCCTCATGTCAAGGGAACAAAAAAGCCATGCCATCTAAAACTTGCTTTGCTTGTGCACATCCACCAACAGTGTTGTCTAAAGGCAGGGAGTCTGGGGTCCAGCAGGAGGTTCCCACTGGGTCCCCAGGTTGTCTTGGTCAGTAGGTCTGCAAATAAAGCTGTTTTGTCTTGTCTTGTTCAATGACTCTACGGCTGTGTAAAGGGACTCTACATTTGCTGTGGGACAAGACCCAGCTTCCCTACAAATAGAGATCCCCCTACTAATTGCCTCCAGATATTCAAAATGCTGAAAAGAATAATTTCTCTGGCAGCTGAAACCATGTGTCTCAGAGAGCACCAGTCCTATGCTTCTTCAAGACCATCAACTTGTTGGTACCTACAGACAAATATCTTGTGATACTAGGTAAAATTAAGACATCTGATGATCCCTGATGATCATCTGATCTGATGAACATCTGATCTGATGAACAGAATTCTTATGGCACAGATTTTAAAGGTAGCTATACATTGAGCTCTCGTTAAACTCATGGGCATTAAGCATGAAGATACCTTCTGAACACGAGGGTTCCAGTGTCAATCCCGGTATTGCATACATTAGCAATATCGTCAGTTCTGCCCTGAAGAGTAGCACAGGGGAACACTTTGATGAAATGGTTCTTTGGAGGAATATCATAGAATCATAGAATCATATAGGTTGGAAAAGACCCTCAAGATCATCAAGTCCAACTAAGCCTAACACTGCCAAGTCCACCACTAAACCATGTCCTAAGCACCACATCTGCAAGTCTTTTAAATACCTAAATAACCATTTTTCCTTCCAGCAACAGCTGATCACTTGCTCTTACAGCTACCTCCCTCACAGAAAGTCTGTCAAGGCTGTTGGTGGAGAGGCATGTGTGACCCACCTAGAAGCAGCATTTCACAGAGCATCAGTAATAATAGCGCAAGCTCAGATCATAAAAAAAAAAACAAACCAAGAACAGGAGCAGATGAACCAGACCGAGGAAGACTGAAAAATGGAGGTTGCTCATATGGAAAATCCTGTCCCATTTTGGTACCCATAGTGCAGAAAAGAAGCCAAGGAGACAGAAAATGCTCTAAGGATCTCTATGAGAAAAAGCAAAGGTATGGAAAACTTGACTGAGAGCATGAGATGAAAGTATCTTGGCATTATCCAAGCAAAACTGAAGTGACATGCTCATGCATTGCAGTGAAACATAGGGAAAGCTGTTTCTGATAGCAAATGTATTTTTAATCTAGCCAAGAATGGTAGAAAATTTAATGGCTTGAAGTTGTGGCTAGATAAATTTACCCTGGAAAGAAAGCAGTAATTTTTAATAGCAAGGAAATAAAGCAACTGGAAAAAGCATAACTAGAGATACGGGTTCTCTGTTATTCACAGTCCTGAGTTAATGTTGAGTGTCTTTCTAAGGAGAAAACTGGTTTTGAGTAATGAGGGAGTAATGAAAAAATTATTTAGCAAGACGCTTAGGGTTGCAGCCATTTGTAAATCACAGCAGATAGTCACAGCAGTCCCTTCTAGCCTTGCAAACTACAACGATGTTTAGCAAACTATTCCAAAATGTGGTAGGTCCTGAATCATAGAATCACAGACTGGTTTGGGTTGGAAGGGACCTTCAAAGCCCACCCAGTCCAACCCCCCTGCCAGGAGCAGGGACATCTCCAACCAGATCAGGTTGCTCAACCTGGCCTGGAACATTTCCAGGGCTGGGGCATCCACCACCTCTCTGGGCAACCTGGGCCAGTGTTCCACCACTCTCAGCATAAAATTTTTCTCCTAATGTCTAATCTAAATATAGAAGAGTTGTAAAAATCATCGTGTCACAGAGGGCCTGCAGACACAATAAGGGCAAGAACTGTTTTGGAAGCAGTTGATCTGTTCCAGAAGCCATTTTAACTGGGAATAGCAGTAGGCCTTTATTCCCCACTGCAAGATGTTTCCCCGCGTTTGACACACATGTGCTGTGATGTCTACATTTCTATGCATTTGCTCTTAATTAGAGGGACTGACAATGAGTCAAGCATCTGTGTCAAGGGGTTTAATTGAATATAATGAAGGTTTTGCTTGCTGGGGATCGTGTCAACATTTAATTAATTACAGTGAGCTACAATGTCAGTATTTGAGAGCAGTTAGTCTCTCCGCACTCTCACATCCAGAGCTAATATCCCTTGGTGTGCCTGTAATTACCCGGAGCAAACAAAGCTGAGAAGAAAAAAAGCATCACGGAGTGCTTCCTGGGTCCTTCCTCTCAAAGCAAGCCGCTGTCTCTTGCTGGCACTGGTGGCAAGGTCTGCGAGGACCTGCGGATGCCCAGAGCCAGCTATGAAGAGACATTCAGGTCTCAGCAGCATTAAAGCTCATATATATATATTTTTTTTTGCTGCTGAAGAAATCAGTGTGTGATGTGCAAGTGCTGCTTTGCCGCTTTGGGGTCAGCTGGTGGGACCAGCCTGGGATGTTGATCGCCTGCCCTGCCTGATGTTTATGGGGCCCATGAGTGACTCTAAGAAACCCCAAAGGACCTGGAAGAGCAGATGTATTGATGTAAAACTCCATTAAAAGAAGCTTTTCTAATAACACCCATTTCTCTTGACCTGTGGGCTTTCTGCTCCCAGTCCAGCAGAAAATGTGTAACCAAGATCAGGAGAAGAAAAAAAAAAACCCAAACAATCAAAATGGCTTATTAAAAAAAAAATAAAAAAAAATCTCCCTTCTCCTTCCTATACCTAGTGCTTTCTCTGGGGAGGCCATCCTACAGTCCCCATCAAAATGTCCTCTGCTTTCTTCCAGGACAAGCAAACATCTTCTGCCTGTGGCTTTCTCCTGCCCTCTCCTCTCCGCTGTTGCATCTCACACTCGTAGGGACAGGTGCCAAAGGACACACGCTCGGTCCTGGCCGTGCCCAAATGAGGAAAATCCAACCCAGGGCAGCCCTGCCTCACAAGCACTTGGCAAACTCTACTGGTTGCTAAGTGGCTCTGGAGTCCTGCACAGCATCAGTGTTAGGACCCAGGAGGCTTTGCATCCAGCGTGCACATCACCCTGCATCGCTTCTCCTCTTGGTGACTGCCTTCTTTCTCCGTTCCCTCTACCTGATTCCTCTTCCTAAGGTGTGCTCACCTTATTTCCTTGGATATTTGCTAAGTTTTCCACCCTATTTCCTTGGCTAGACTGTTCAATGCTGGCTGCCTGTGGCCTTTTCCTTTACCATGCCCCTGCCACCTGTAATGAGTGAGGTAGACATCTCCTGAGAGCCTCAGAAATGGAGCTAGCCATGCCAGAAACCAACTTAAGTCTTCCAGGTGAGCCGCAGGGACAAAAGCAAGTGATGAGTGATTTCATGTTTTCCCATTAATATACTAGTTTCCCTCAATGAGGATGTCTCAGCCCCATGAAGGCAGGTGAAGGAGAAAGCAAGAAAGCCTTGACTCCATGTGTGAGATACCTCATAGGAGATACAGGCTTTATCATGAAAAAAAAAAAAATCTCAAATCCCATGACTGCAGCACAGAAGCATATGGGATATTATTTTATCCTACCTGCACATATGAGTCTTCAGAAATCACCACCTTGCTCCTGTCTCTGAGAGGTCCCTTTACGTCCTGCTGGCCCAGGGGAGATGGGGCTGCTCTCCTCAGTGACTCATTTGGGGTGAACATCACCCAGACCTCTCACTGCAAGGTGCTGAGGGAAATCCTTGAGGGATGGTACCTTCAAAACCTGGCTGCTCATCTGGGTCAGACTGAGCAGCTAGAACTAATTTACTTCTTAAAATGAAATTAGCATTAAGAAAATAATAAAAAAAAAATAGTATCTCTGATGAATTGGCCAGGATGCTTTCTGGGGTGTGGAAGAGACAGGCTGAAAGTCTGAATGTGAATGTGGAAGAAGAGTGGCTGGGATCTGAAATACGTCCCTGAGAAGCATGTGAGATTCAGACAATGAGAGAAGGGGGACGGCTCTTTTTCAGTGAATATCTGGAAAGTACTGCAGGCCAATAAACACATCTTCCTCCATGCCAGATCTCCAGCTGCAGCTGCAGTGCTGGACTTGTCCCGGGGGACTGGAAAGGGGTGGGGGTGCATGAGGCTGTGAAAAATCACATCTGCATCTCAACACTGTTCCGTTCTAGGAGTCAGATCTGCGGGTCCACCCTGCACTTCGGATCCCCCTCACCGCTGTGCCCCTTTTTTGGGAGGAGCAGGCTGAGGAGCCAGCTGCAGCTCCAAGAGGCTTTGCAGAGCCTGGCCTGCTCTTGTGCCCCTACTGCCTGCCAAGCTGTCACTGCTGACGAGTGCCTTAATAAACGTAGTTTGTTCCAAGTGTACCTTGGATGCTGAGCTCTCTGTTGGGCTAAGCCTGGTGACACCCAGAGTGACCTCCTGGCATTTGTCTCTAGAGAAAAGCAGATAAATCCCCTCATCCCAGCTCTTCCGACGCTGTATATGCCGACAAATGCTGTCTCCCAATTATTCATCAGGCCACGCAGCATCACTTGGATACTCTGATCTTCTCAGCCGATGCATCTGACTTCCAGGGAGCATGACCCGAGATAGCAGGGAACGAGGTGGTAATTACGGTTTGCAGACAGACAAATCTTTTGCTGTTTAAAAAAAAAAATAATTTCTTTTCTAACTGAACCAAGCTCTTAGTTAAAATCTTGATGAATGTGTGTGCTTGTGGGTTGGGGTGTGTGCATGAAGAAAAAGGTGTTTGGGCTGCTGTTGCTGTACGTGTGGCCCAAAACACAGATGGAGTGTAAGGATTGGCACTTCCGCCTTCAACCTTGGGCATCTGGAGGTGAGGCCACACTTCTGAGCATTTCTGGATTCTCCATTACACTTGGAAGACTTAAATCACTCCGCTCCACTGATGATTTTACATGAAAGTAGGGCTTATTTTGTTCCAAAACAGCACACAAGCGTGTGGCTACCCAATGTCTAATTTCTAGAGCTGAGTCTTTACAGGTGTATTTTATTTTTTCTACAGTTCTCCAAGCTTGAAAGCTCAGCTTAGTGCAGTTGTGCTTGCCCTGGTCTGATAACCTCTTTAATACCTCTTAGAAGTAGCTACAAAACACCAATA
>WHYT01012887.1:0-10807 GCA_009806455.1 Tetrax tetrax
CAAACCGTGCCAAACCGTGCCAGGGTAGCATCAAACCATGCCAAACTGTGCCACGGTGCCCCCAAACTGTGCCAAACCGTGCCAGGGTAGCATCAAACCGTGCCAAACCGTGCTGTAGTGCCCCCAAACCGTGCCAAACCGTGCCCCGGTGCCACAGAACCGTGCCAAACCGTGCCAGGGTAGCATCAAACCGTGCCAAACTGTGCCACGGTGCCCCCAAACCGTGCCAAAACACGCTGTGGTGCTCCAAAACCAGGCCAAATCGTGCCGGGGGGGGCATCAAACCGTGCCAAACCATGCCACAGTGCCCCCAAACCGTGCTGAACCGTGCCCCGGTGCCACAGAACCGTGCCAAACCGTGCCAGGGTAGCATCAAACCACGCCAAACTGTGCCACGGTGCCCCCAAACCGTGCCAAACCACGCTGTGGTGCTCCAAAACCAGGCCAAATCGTGCCGGGGGGGGCATCAAACCGTGCCACGCCGTGCTACAGTGCCCCCAAACCATGCCAAACTGTGCCATGGTGCCCCCAAACTGCACCACAGTGCCCCCAAACCATGCCAAACCATGCCAGGGTAGCATCAAACCATGCCAAACCATTCCATGGTGCCCCCAAACTGTGCCAAACCACACTGTGGTGCTCCAAAACCAGGCCAAATCGTGCTGGGGGGACATCAAACCGTGCCAAACCGTGCCACAGTGCCCCCAAACCGTGCCAAACCGTGACAAACCATGCCATGGTGCCCCCAAACTGCACCGCAGTGCCCCCAAACTGTTGCAAACCATGCCAGGGTAGCATCAAACCATGCCAAACTGTGCCACAGTGCCCCCAAACTGTGCCAAAACATTCCAGGGTGCCCCCCAAACCATGCCAAACCATGCCATGGTGCCCCCAAACCCCACCGCAGTGCTCCCAAACCGTGCCACACCATTCCACGGTGCCCCCAAACCGTGCCAAACCATGCCAGTGCATCAAACCATGCCAAACCATGCCACAGTGCCCCCAAACTGTGCCAAACGGCGCCATGATAGCACGCAACCATGCCAAACTGTGCCACAGTGCCCCCAAACCATGCCAAACCAGGCTGCGGTGCCCCAAACCGTGCCACGCCATTCCACGGTGCCCCCAAACCACCCCAGGGTGCTGGCCCAGCCCGGCGGGAGGTGCCAGGGGCGCCCCCACCCAGAGCCGCGGGGTCACCGGGGCCGGTGGGTGCCGCAGCCCCCTTGCCGGCGCGGGGTCGGGGAAGGGGGGCAGTGCCGGGGCGGGTGCCCTTGTCCCGCGCCGGGCAGCCTGGGCGCGCCGGCTGCCTGCTCTCTGCCCGGCGCTAATTGGCACATACCAGTGTGATGAGCTCAGCCGGCCTCAGGGTCACCGCCGGCCCCAGCCCCGCCGGTCGGGCCGCGCTCCAGCCCCGTGCGGTCACCGGGGCCACGCTCCAGCCGCGGGGTGGGGACGC
Organism: Tetrax tetrax; assembly: GCA_009806455.1. Taxonomy (NCBI): domain Eukaryota; kingdom Metazoa; phylum Chordata; class Aves; order Otidiformes; family Otididae; genus Tetrax; species Tetrax tetrax. The sequence goes on from WHYT01012887.1 coordinate 1,460, forward strand.
CCTGTGCCGGGCGCGGGTTTGGGGCAGCGCCCGCGGGGGAAACCGAGGCACAGCGGGGCCCCCACCACCTCACCGGGCCCAGCAGCCGCTGGGGAAACCGAGGCGCAGGGTGGGGACGCGGTTGACCTCAGCTCCGCCACGCGTGTCCGGGAGGAGCCCAGGGCAGAACCGGTTGCGCCGGCCCGGTTTAGCCGCAGCGGGGACGCCGTGGGTGCGGGGCTGGGTGCCGGGGCACGCCGAGCTTGGCAGGTGACGCAGAGACGGAGAGGGGACAGGGGCGTCCCTCGCGCCGTCACCGCGTCCGGCCCCGCTGGCTCCATCCCGGTCGGACGTCACCAGGGCGCGGGAGGGGAAACTGAGGCAGGGGCGCCGGGGCCGCGGGGACAGAACCGGCTCCGCTGCGCTTGAGGCCACGGCCGGGAACTGTGGTAAACACCTGCCAATCAACGCACCGGCGCTAATTAGCAGTTGGCAAGACTCCCATCCTCGTTAATTAGCGATAACGAAGCTTTATCTCCCGGCCAGATCCAACGAAGCAGGGGAAGGAGCTGTGTTCCCCGATGCCACGCCGCCTGGCGTGCCGCAGCCCGCGCCACCCCTCCAGCCGACGAGCCGCAGGCGTTCAAATGTTCGATTTTATTTAAAATACGCGGTCGCGTACAAAAATAAATCAGCGTGGGCGGAGCCATGGGTGCCCCGGCCCCGCTCTCCCCCTGGGAGCCCAATCCCCGCGGCGGCCACGGGACGCGGTCACCGCCGGGGACGCCGGCCGTGGTGAGCCGCTCGCCTCGGCGCAAACGCACCCTGAGACCCGCACGAAGGCCAAGCAGCGAGAGAGTGTCCGGGGCGGCGTTCCCCGTCCCGCCGCCTTCCTTCACGTCCTCGCCATCGCGATTTTCACGCAGCGGCCGCCTTTGGTCCCTCGTCCGGCTCTCGGGAAGCGGCTGCGCTCTGGGCGGGAGCGACCGGGGCGGCGCGGGCCAGCGTCAGCAGGAGCTGGTCTGCAGGTTGGCCTCGTTGAGCAGCGAGGCGATGGAGGAGGGCCCGTAGGCGCTGTCGAACTCCTCGTCCGAACTCAGCCGGTCGTCGTCTTGCAGGGAGGAGTCGGCGGCCGAGCGGGCGGCTTTGCGCCTGGGGACGGAGGAGAGGGGTCAGTCCTCGGTGGGGGCCGGGGCCGGGCCCCCCTCCGGCTCCGGCGCGCCCCGTCCTACCACGCCTCCTTCTCCAGCGCCTTGACGCGGTTCTGCAGCTGCTCGTTGAGCTCGTGCTGCTCCTCCAGCTCCCGCTGCGCCTTCTTGCGGGCGCCCTCCAGCCGCTCGATCTCCTCCTCCGCTTCGTCCACTTGCCGCTTCAGGGCCTTCACGCGCAGGCTCAGCTGCGGGGAGACGGAGCGATTCCCGTGGGAATTCCCTCAGGTGGGGGGGGGTCCTGGAGCCGCTCGGCCTCTCCGAGGGTTCGCGCCTTCACCCACCTGGTCCTTCTGGTCGCTGACGTGCTGCCGCTCGTCGTCGATCTGGATGGTCAGCTCCTTCACTTTCCTCTCCAGCTTGCGGTTGGAGGACAGCAGGACGCTCTTCTCCCTGCGGCGAGGCGAGGGGTGGGATCGGCACGCGGCCAGGGCGGGAGGAATCCCCCGGAGCGGGGGGCTCGCCGCGGCCGGTACCTCTCCTCCGCCTGCAGCCTGTCCTGCAGCTCCTCCACCCGCGCCTCCAGCTGCGAGACGTTGCTGCTGGGCTTTTGCGACCCCTCGGAGCTGGCCAGGCGGTTCTTCAGCTCCTTGTTCTGCAGGAAGAGAGGAAAAAAAAAATAAAAATAAAAATAAAAACCCCAAAGGCGGCTCCGTCACCCCGCCGCGGGGCTCCCGGCCCCGGGTGGGAAAAGCTCGGAGCCGCGCTGACGTCAATCCCGGCGGTGAGTCAGGGCCCGCAAAGCCTTTTCCCAAGGAGGCGGCGGTAACGAGCAGGGTTATATAATGGCAATTAACCGCCCTGGCACGAGGCGAGGCCGGAGGGGCCAGCCACCCACGGGGGCACCGCCGGGCGGCAGCTCCGTGGCACCCGTCCCCCCTCTGCTCCCCAGTTTGTGCTCCAAAACCCCGGCGTTGGCCAAAAAAAACCCCAAACAGTCCCCAAAAGAGGGGATTTTTTGGACAAAACCCAGCTCCTCTCCCCGTCCCACCCAGTCTCATCAACCGGGCACCGGTAACGATGGCCAGGCCCCGTGCCGTCGGCAGCGGGAGCCCCGTGTTTTTATCGGCAGCGGCAATTCCGCAGCCGGAACGGGATCAGCTCGGGGAGCCGAGGTCCCATGGATCCGTCTCGTTAAGAGCTGGCTCGGGGTTTGGTAACGAAGGGTTCGAAGCGCAAGCCCGGGCAGGCCGGTGGGGAGCCGCCGGGAAAGGGGAGATCCCAAGATGTCCGACAGCTCCAGGGATGCTCGGATCCGGAGCAGGGAGCAGGAGGGCGAACAGCTTTCCAGCAGGAAAAGCTCCTTGGGAAGACGATCCCTCTCCGAGACGCTTTGTCCCGCATCCCTGACGGGACGAGGGGCCCGGCGCGGCCGCGGCTCAGGCCTCACCTGCCTCTCCAGCGAGACCTTGTCGCACTCCAGGTCCTGCCGGCTGGAGCGTTCCTGCAGCAGCTCCGCCCGCAGCTGGTCGATCTGGGGACGAGGACACGGCCCCGGTTGGTTTTGCCGCGTCTTTCCCCGCCGCCTTCGCTTGGCGAGAGACGGGGGCCGCCGCAATTCCTTCCCCGGTGCCGCAGAGCACGAGCGGACTTGGCGCACCCAACACCGTGGCCGTTCCACGGCACACCGCCGGCGTTGGCGATGCCAAAAATTCCCAACGAGAGGATTTGGGTTCTTTCCCAAAGCGGTTCCCGCTGTTCTGGCCAGCGGCCCAGAGGCGAGGGCTGCGATTTTCCACTGGAGGGTTTAAACTGGTTGGACTGGGATTCGGGGACCCGGCTGCACTCCCAGCCCTTCCCGGCACCGCGGGGCACGGCGACGCGGCCGCGCTGGGGGCAGGAGTGGGTTTGATGGAGCAAAACCAGAACCGCCCGGGGGCCGCTTCCGGGTTGAGCCGAGCGAAATACGCAGCTTGCGCGTTGTTTTAAAACGAAGGAAATCGGGGTTTTCCATCAAAAAGGGCACGGTTTTCCATCAAAAACGGCGGGATTTTCATTCAAGCAGCCCCAAAAGCCGTGGGGCCACTTCAGAGCCAATCCCGGCTGTGGTTTTACAGAGATCCCACGGGAAAAGCCTCCCCTGGGATCACCTCCACCATGTACGCATTTCCCAGATGGAAAAACGGGAGAACCCCTCGTTTTACCGGCTCGCCTGGCCCCGACCCCTGTGCCGCGGGAACCCCCTTTCCCAGCTCCGGGCTGGATCCCAGCGGGACAGGAGGGAGACGGGCTGTGAGCGGAGGAGCTGCCGATCCCAAAATCCCAGTAAAACCCAGCGGCGCCGGATGCCGGAGCAGCTCCCGCCCGCTCGCGGAGCTCGAGCGCCGGCTCCGGCTTTGAAGGTAAGGAGCAGGCAGGCGAGGAGGGCGGGGAGAGCCCGGAGACGGCGTCATTCCAACCCCAGCTTCCCGCACAAACCCCACCCTGTAATTTCAGGGGATTTAGGGTTTGGTTTGGTTTTTTTGGTTGTTTGTTTTGGGTTTTTTTGGTTTTTTTTTGCCTAGCTCCTGCAATTTCCGTTTGTGCCCAAACCAGCTTGTCGGACGCCGGCACCGTTTGGGGTGAGGGAGGGTTCCGGGCTGCTGGCTACCGACTCGTTAGCGGGGTTTTAACTCCGCCGGCGGAGGACTGGAGTTTTCCGGCGCCGGAGGGGCTCCGCCGCGGCACCGCTCGCCCTACCTGGTCCCTGCTGCGGGTGACCCTCTCCGTCAGCAGCTCCACCGTGCTCCGCTCCTCATCCAGCTCCACCTCCAGGCGCTTGGACTTCTCCTGCCAGGAAAACACGAGCGGAAGGGTCAATCCCGCGGGCAGGAGCCAACGAGCCGGGACGGCGGAGGAAGGGGCTTCCCCACCTCCAGCGCCTTGGCGTGCCGCGAGCGATCGTCCTGCGAGCGTTTCTTGGCCTCCGCCTCCTGCTCCAGGCTGCGCAGGCGCTGCAGCAGCACCTCCTTATCCAGCTGCGCGCTCTCCCGCTCCGCCTGGCTCTCCTGCAGCGCCTGCTTCAGCCAGGCCACCTGCGCCGTCCAGGGGAAAAAAAAAAAAAAAAAAAAAGTCCCCCACACAAAACGCAGCCCCAGCACCCCACGGAGGGGACCCACGACCCGCACCTCGTCCTGCAGCCGCCCCACACTGAACTGCATCTTCTCCACCTCCGCGCCCCGATCCTTGGCTTGTTTCTGGGAATCCGTGATCTCCTTCCGCGACTTCTCCTTGAACTCCTCCAGCTGCGACTTCAGCGCGGCCAGCGAGCTCTGCGACTCCTCCGTCATCCGCTCCAGCTGCGGCGCAGCGGGGATGGATCAGGAGCTGGGGTCCGGCCCAGGAACCCTGTCCTGAGCTGAGCCCGCGGGACGGCACGGTTTTCCGGAGTTCTCCCACGACACCCGGGAAGGATCAGTGCCAACCGGCTCCGCGAGGAAACCGGCTCCGTGCCCAACGCCCCGGCTCCCTGCCCTAATGCCGCGAGGGCACCCCGGAAATCCCCATCCTGCGGCGCAGGGAGCACAGGACGCCCCGAGGGATGGGGGTGCGGGGGGGTGCAAGCGGCCCCGGAGGCACCCAGGCGCCCCAACCTCTTTGTTCAGCTTCTCGGTGGCGCGGTCCAGCAGGCGTTTCTCCTCCTCCAGCTCGCTCTTGGCGCGCTTCAGCTGCTCCTTCTGCCGCTGCTCATCCTGGTAGGACGCGCTCAGCTCCTGCTGCTCCTGCGCCAGCCGGGCCAGGCTGCGCTGCGCCTCCTCCAAGCGCGTCTCCAGCGACCGCTTGGCCATCAGCAGCTCCTGCTCCCGCTCCGTGGCGTCGCCCAGCGACTCCTCCATCTGCCGGCGCTCTGCCTGCGAGGAGCCAGCTCCTCAAACTCCGTCCCCGCGGCAGGGGAAGAGCCCAGGGCAGCCGAGGAACGCCCGCAGCCCCAGTACCTCCAGTTTGGTGACCTTCTCCTTGAGCCGCGCCTGGGAGCCCTCCCAGTTCTCGCCCAAGCGCTCGTACTCCGTCAGCCGCGTCTCCATCCCCAGGATCTTCCTCCTCAGGTCGTCGTTCTGCTCCTGCAGCTCCCGCAGGCTGGACTCCACCATCTTCCTCGCCTCCTCCGACGCCTCCCGCGCGCTCTCCAGGGACGCCTTCGCCTGCGACGCAGCCACCAGCCGCTCAGACGGGGGGGTTTTGGGGGGTGACTCGAGCTCACATCCCTCGGGATGGCTGGGTGGGGGCAAGCCCCTTGCCCCGCTCCCCGCGCTCACCTTGGCGGCCTCGTCGCGCTCCTCCTGGAGCTGCCGCAGGTCCCTGCGGAACCGCTCCAGCTCCCCGTCGCGGCTGGACGCCTCCTCCCGCATGGAGCCCCTCAGCGCCGCCAGCTCCCGCTCCCGCTGCCGCAGCATCTCCTCCCGGCTCTGCTTCTCCGCCGCCAGCTCCTGCTGCGCCTCCCGCGCCTCCCGCAGCTCCTGGGACGGAGAGGACGAGGCGGTGGGGGACCCTCGGTGCCGGACGCGGTTTCCCGACGCCGCCTGCACCTCCTCCCTTGTTGCCCACCTTCCTGAGCGCCTCCAGCTCGGCGGGATCCCGCGCGCTGCTCCGCGCCTGCTCCGCGTCCTCCCGGGCGGCCGCCAAGCGCTCCCGCAGCTCCCGCAGCTCCTCCTCGAACTCCTCCCGCTCCAGCTTCACCTGCAGCAGCCTGGAGAGGGGCAGGATGAGGCCACCCCCACCCAGCCCCGCGTCCTCGCATCCCCCGCACCCAGAGAGCGGCACCCGGCTCGGCCATCGCCTCCCTCCCTGCGTGCCCGGCTCCCGACCCATTTTGCCGGGGCTCGGAGAAAAAAAACGCTGGATGGCGGCGGCGAGCGGCTGGATTTCCCAGAAAGCTGCTCGTGCCCTCGGCTCGACGACAGCTGCGGCACTTACTCCTGCTTGGCGTTGCGGAGCTCGTCCTTGTTCTTCTGGAACATGTCCCGCCAGTGCCCCGTCTCCTCCGCGCTCTCCTCCAGCTCCCGCTGCAGGTTCCTCACCACGGCGCTGATCTTCTGCTTCTCCGACTCCAGGTTGGCCTGGTCCTGGAGCAAAGCGTTGAGCCCGCACCCTCGTGGGGTGCTCCGAGGATGCCGAGGTCCCGCCCCACTTAATGCCCCCCAAACCAGCCCGGGGAAGCCCCCACACCCCCGCAAACCGGCTCCGCTCTCCCCCCAGTGTCTCGGTCCCGGGGCGGACGGGTGCTCCGTCGGGATGAGTTTGGGGCAGGACGCACACCCCGTTTCCAGCTCAGCCCCATTGAGACGCAGAATTTCAGGACACCGACTCCACGCACAGACCACGGCCACCCCGTCCCCGTCCCCGTCCCTCCCCGCGGCCGGACCTGCGAGACGTGCTCCACGCTGCGCCGCAGCTGCTCCACGTCGCTCTGGTACTGCTGCCGCAGGCGGTCGAGCTCCTTGTCGTGGCTGGCCACCTCTTCCTTGAGGGCTCCCTTCAGCGCCGTCAGCTCCCGCTCCCGCAGCCGCAGCTGCTCCTCCTGCCGCTGCCTGCAGCTCAGGGCCTCCTCCAGCTCCTCCCTGGTTTCCAGCAGCTCCTGGGCGAGGGGACGGGCGGGCTGGGCGGCAGCCAAGCGGCACGGGGACGGGGACGCAGGCGCCTCGGCGCAACCGTCGCTGTTACCTTGTACAAGGCTTCGCCGTCCGGGGACGCGCCGGAGCCCTCGCGGAGGCGGTCGAGCTCTCGGTGGGCGGCCAGCAGCTGCTCCTCGCGCTCGCCCAGCCGGCTCTGCATCTCCTCCTTGGCCGTTTTCACCTCGCTCAGCCTGGAAGGCAGCGCCGGGGCCCTTCGCAGCCTGGCAGGGGGACCCGCTCTCCCCCCGCGGCTGCACCCCGAAGGGCCGGGGCTGCAGCACCCACCCGCAGCATCTACGCTTGGTCCCGGCACGGGAAAAGGGGGACAGGGACAGCGGGGACGACGGCCACCCGCCCTGTGCTGCCCTCTCTGCATCTCCAGACGCCCCCGCCGCTCCCCGTCAGCGTCCCCACAGCGCGCAGCCCGGTCCTGTGGACGGACAGACGGACGCTCCCCAGCCCCGGCCCCCGGGCGCAGCTCTCACTCTTGCAAACTTCTCAGCAGCTCCTGGGTTTTCTTCTCCAGCGTCGCCCGCAGGCGCTGGCTCTCCCCTTCGGCCTCGCGCAGCCGGGCTTCCACGCTCCTCCCCGGGTCCCTCGTCAGCTCCAGCTTCTGGCGCAGCTGCGGGAGAGGGGACGCCGGTGACGCGGCTGGGGGCAGAGCGGCCGCAGCGCTGCTCCCCGTCCCCGTCCCCAGCGTCCCACTCCGGCTCCGGGAAGGACGTCCGCACCCCTGAGGCGCCCCGGGAGAAAAAAGTGGGCACCAAGTGAAGGGGGCTTAGAGCAGGGACCCGCTGCGTCTGCCCCCCGCCCCAGGGATATAAACGGCGACCCCGCGTCCCCCCGCACCCCCTGACCCTCAGCCTGGCTTCACCTTGGTCTCCTCGTCGAGCTTCTCCTGCAGCTCCTCCACCTTCCTGGCCAGCTCTCCGTGCCGGGGCTGGGCACACGCCGCGTCCTTGGCGGGCGCCTGGAGAGACCCCGGCGCTCGCTCAGGGGGATTCGGGGCACCGCAGCCCCCACGGGGAGCCCCCCGAAGGGCTTGGGGAGCAGCCTCTCCCCTCGCAGCACCGGGAAGGCGCCGACTCACCGCCAGCTCCTGCATCTTCTCGAGCAGCCGGGCAGTTTTCCTCTTCAGGGAGATCTCGCTCTCGCTGCTCCTGCGGGCGCCAGAGCGGGAGAGGCGTTTGGGGACGAGGGGCAACGGAGCCGGGGGGGGATAGCCGCTCGCTCCCCCCCCAAAATCCTGAGCGCCGGCTGGCTACAGCGGCATCCCTGCCCCCAAACCGGGGATGGGACGGGGGCAGGGCGTACTGGGGGGCTCACCCCTCTTTCAGGATGCCGTAGATGAGCTCTTTGGGGTCCTCGTTGCCGCCGCGCTGGGCGACCTCCCGCTGGTCCCGCAGCAGGTCCGGCGTGGATTTGAGCTGCCGTGAGGGAGAACGAAAAGCTCAGCTCCGACAAGGACACGAGTTCCCCCGGGTCGCGACGCTCCGGAGGGCGCTGGCGACCCCTTGAGATCCCAGCAGGATGTGGCCCCCCGGTACCTGCAGCTCCGCCCGGGCTTTGCTCCGCAGCCGCTCGGCCGCGGGCTCCTCCGCGCCCCGGTTCGCCCGCTGGCTCCTCGTTCCTCCATCTTCCGTCCCGCCGGCTCCGCTCGGGCCGCTCAGGCTGCCGGCGGGCACCGAGGGCTGGGGGCGAACGCCGGCGGCCTGGCGCTGGCCACCGCTCAGCTCCCTGGCATCCGGCACATCGCGGCGGGAGAGGCGGCCGTCCAGGCTCTGCGAGCGCTTCCTCTCCTCCGAGGGGATCCGGCCCCTCCTGGCCGCCCGGCCTCGCTGCTGCACCTTCCCGTCGAATTTGCTGATGAGCGAATCCACCGAGGAGAGGGGTTTGGTGTCCACATCGCCGCGGCTGCCGTCCGCCGTCGCCTCCGCGTCCGAGGAGGGGTCCTCGGCCCTCGAGCCGGCGGTTTTGCCGCGCTCCGGCGCGACGTTCAGCGCGCTGCTGCTTCTGCCGCCGGCCAGAGCCCGCTGCTGCCGGCTGCCGCCGGCCTGACGAGCCTGGGCGGCAAAGGGCTCCTCCGCCACGGCGCCCAGCAGATCCCCGTGGGACTGCGTCCGCCGCAGCTCCTCCCCGAGCGCCCGCCTGCCCGCCGCAGGTTTGGGCTCACGCCGGGAGGTCGCCGCCACGCTGCCGGCCTCCTCGTCCGAAGTGCTGTAGGACGAGCCGTGGCCGGGCTGCCGTCCGCCGTAAGGATTTTCCGGTAGTTCCGAGTCAGAGCTGACGGAACCGGGCGGCCGAGGGCCGGGGAGGGGGTTGGGGTAGGAGCCCTCGCTCTTGATCTGCACCCCGAAGGAGTCGCTGCCCTTCTCGCCGCTGTTGAGGACGACGAAGGGCTGCCCGGCGATGCCCTGCACCCGCACGGCCACGCCGTAGGAGCCGGGCTTGCCCCGCGCCTTCGGGGGTCTCCGGGGCTCCTGCAGGTCGTTGATGAAGCGGATCTGCACGCCGTAGTCCACCGGGCTCTGCTTCTCCGCCGTCGCTGCGCTCGCCGGCCACTCCATCCC
>WHYT01012888.1:9729-27605 GCA_009806455.1 Tetrax tetrax
CAACCCCCCTGCAAGAAGCAGGGACATCCCTGACTAGATCAGGTTGCTCAGAGCCTCATCCAGCCTGGCCTTGAACGTTTCCAGGGATGGGGCATCCACCACCTCTCTGGGCAACCTGTTCCAGTGCTCTACAACTCGCATTGTAAAAAATTTTTTTCTAATATCTAATCTAAACCTACCTCCTTCTAATTTAAACCCATTACCCCTTGTCCTATCACAACAGGTCCTACTGAACAGCCTCTCCCGGTCTTTCCTGTAGGCCCCCTTGAGACGTCACATACCTGGACTTGTGCAAGGCATTTGACACTGTTCCACAGGACATCCTCTTTTTTAAGAGAGTAGCTCATCCGTAATTTCCCATTTTTTTCTGGTTGCAAAAATATTAGCTTGCTGTAATACTGTCCTAGCCTATGCATTCAACAACAAAATGCAGTTACTACATTCCTCACTTGCAGCGTTCCTATAAAATAAAACATTTTCACAAATCAATAAAGGACAAATTTCATGCATTTTAACTGTACCTCATCTGTGGTAAATATTTTTTATCATTGTTGTTCTTGTTCTGTTTCACAAAACTAGTGTCCAAAAATACTAGTAATAATTTTCCTCAAATATTTGTGATTTATGAGAATCACATATAAAAGCTAGTGCTTTTTTCAAATATCTTCAAGATAGTTGTCACTCTTCTTCAAATTATTACCTACATCCATTCAACTAAAGGCAAGCTAGGACCCTTGCATTCAGTAAATGATGCCACTTGATTATTTTCTCAATTGTCTTAATTGTATTTTTTTCTCTGGTGAAGTCACTCTTTTTTCAGTAAATTGCTGTTGTCAGTTTAAAAGCTGATCAACATACTGTGCTAGGGTATAAAGTGTTGAAGCACTAGAATAGATATTGAAATAAAAATTGTGTTGGCATAGTAACTAGTACATTTGGAGAATGGGTCTAAGATGTAAAGAATTGCAACTTTTCGCTAAGATACTGCGCTCTCTGCAGTCAAGGCTGCTTTTCAGCTTTACCCCAGGGCACACCAGCAGCAAGACCTGAGACATTTCTGGGCAGCCTCTCTTCTGTAGCCTCCTCTGCTTCGCGCTGTGCCTCACAGCCCTGCAGTGGAAAGGTATTGTCCTGCAGCGCCCTGCACAGACACCCACAGACATTTCCACAGGGCAGAAAGGCACCGGCATGGCCATTTCACAAGCCACACAGCCCTGCTGATTTCCTGCAGCAGAATAAGAAGGTAGTATTTTTAAGTGACGTTGTAACTTTATCTCAGCCGAGGCAAATGGCGTTTTACAGTGGCATATGCTCTCAGGTGCTTTCTTTACCTTGAAAAAGAAGCCTATTCAGCAGCTCTTCAACAAGTGCCTGCAAGCGTGCAGGAGCCCACAGATTTCTCTCCGTTAATACACAGAGCATATCTTAATTGCTTAAGACTGTGATCTTGACTTTGTAATAATGTGCCCTCCAGGAACGAAGGAATGCCTGTCTGACAGTTAGGCTTGCATTGCATCTGGTACCTGGATGTTGCTTGTAGTGTGCCAAGTCCTTTCTGCTGAGGAATGCACTGAAACCAGTGCATTCATTTTATGAAGGACTTTTTTTGCTGGAATGAGGGTGATACACTGCACCCTGTCCTCATACAGGAAAATAAATCTTTTCATCCTCTGTGAATGGGGAATGTTTGAATTGCTTTGCATTTCCACTTTATTCTGAGGGGACAGAATAGGGAGAGGGGGACAAGGAGGAAGAGTGGGACATGGTGAGCTTGAGACACATTCAGATCTGGATCTATCCTCTTTCCTGTTTCCCCCACCAGGAATTAGTGAGTAAGGTGTTCATCACAGGGCAGACACTATCTTCTATCCCAGTGTGATTCCTTTACCAACAGTGCTGCTTACATGGCTGTTTCTTGCACTGGTTTTGTGCCTTTTCAATGACGTGCATGGCACTTACACACTAAATCAATTTCCGTAACTTCTGTGATGGCTGTTTCCTGTCCTTCCTTAAGACTCTCCTATGACTGTTAGACTTTTAAAAATAAATTTACTGTTTACATAATTGTCATAATAATGTGTCCACTCAGATTAAAAGCCAAATTAAACATAAGCTAAATCATAATATAGTGGACACATGCACAGTCTTGTTTACCCAAGTTCCCCTGCATGTCTCCCAGTCCCAGCCTGCCCGCCTTTGAGCTTCCCCACAGCTCCATGTGAGGGCAGCAGGCTTAGGACTCCTCTTGTACTAAAAAAAAACTGTGCTGAATTTCAATAATGCTACGATTACTTTAGCTTTCTCCAAAGTAAAAGCAATTTGGGGGGCTTTCCTATACACACACTTGCTCTAGGCTTCTTTTCTGTGTCCCCACTCCTCCCGCTCCCATCCTCTGACTCCCTTTACCACCCTCCCTGGTTCCCTCAGCCTCCGACTCTCATATAAACTTGCAGCAGACAGCTTTTATCTCGACTGTATTCACATCAGGCTGCATCCTGTTCCTGGTGCTGGATTCAGAGCACTGTCTCTCTGCTGCTCTGGATCCAGCACCTTCTCCTCTCCACTCATCCACATTTCAGTGCACTGCAGGCAGGCTCAAAGCTACTGTGAGTCTGGGCACCCAAAGCTGTGGTGTGGTCTGTAAAGTGCAGCAGAGCTCTGCTGGTCAGCTTTCTCCAGGCTCTTAGCGTAAGCAAGCTGTCTGGCCTTCTTCCTTTCTTCTACAGCTCAAATGGAAATTGTTAGAAATGTCTATATTCTGAAAAATAAGTAGAAATTATTATGAACTGCTTAGACAATTTCCTTTTGGTGATGACAAAACAGCTAGGGCACCTTACTTCTGAGTATCAAGTTCTTGTTGTGAAGTATAGAGGCACAGAGACATTTAATAGTTCTGGTAATTGCTTAATATGGGCCAAATAAAGCAACATACTTTTCCCTTGTTTGTTTTTTTTTTTCCTTAGTTTGTCTTTACATAAATTAATCTGATGTGAAGCTAGATCCTAAGTAGCTATTTCTAAACACCTAAGGAGATGTGTCAGAGAGAAGTACAGAGAGCATTGATAGCAGTATAGGAAAGGAAAAGACTAGTACCCAGGCAACACTGTCTTAAGGCTTTTGAGTCAGAGCAGCTGACAGGAAGGCCCCTGCCCTGACCACCAATCTCACCACTTCTAACTGCTTTACAAACACATCAACCAGCCTTTTAAGACATATGTATATGTATAACTTGCCATAGATTTTCTAAGATAAAAGGAAAAGGTCCTCCCTACAACTTAAACTCCTGCAATCTCAATCTAGCCTTCACCTTTGTTAAACTGCTGCCTGAATCAAACTTCTGTTAGTAATGAATTGGAGGCAGGCAGGAAAGAAATTTAAAAGTACTCATTTAAAAATTTTCTAGTTTTTAGATAGACTTAGCCACAAAAATCTCAAGTATTTAAGAAAAAAAAAACATATTGGAAAATTCTTATGCCAGTATTCAGCTCATCTTGCAGAGTTTAGTGCTGAGCATGCTAAAATACAGCCTTTTATAACTATCCACGAAAAGAGTTTCTGCAGATGTGTACCTATCAGCTTGTCAGCTGCTGAAGGAGACAAACTGCTTTTACAGGTCACCTATCACTGTTCCTATTTTCCAGCTCTTCTTCTGACTTGCATCCACTCAGCAGCCCAGCAGTAACTCTAAGCAAGGCTCTTTGTCATTCAGAAATCTTGGGCAAGTCGCCACTGTGCCTGTGAAATTAAATTCGGCTTTGCACAGACCATGAGCTGGAACACATTGTGGCTACATTAGCAGATGCACAGATAAATGTTATGCCCAGTAAATTCAGCATTTCCAGAGTATTTCAGCCTCACTGTACAATACATCTGTTGATGTGTCAGACTACGTGTTCTCTGTGCATTTCAATGCTGTCAGACATGTGAGCATCATAATGCTCACTATTATATTGGAACTACGAGCAATAATTAAAGTATTTATTTTTCCCAGTTGGGGAGGGAAGTATGGGTGTAAAGAGAAGTGCAGATTTTTAGGGAAAAGAATCTTTCATGGCTTGTCCTTTTCTCAGCTTAAATCAAACTGCTTCAATCAGTAAGTAAAAGTCAGTGTATCAAGGAATGGAGGAAGCATATTGTATTTTAGAGGATTTAGTACTCCACTAAATTTCAACACTAAGATCTCCTAACATAGAAATTATCATATATACATGTGTTCTTGGAGCACCTGAGGCTTCTTAAATAGTGAAATTTTTCCAGATTTCTGTTATGAACTCTTCTAGTGGGAAACAGGTATCTTTACAACAAAAGTCCTTTTCTCCCCACCTCAGTCTACCAATCTATATCACCCAGAGGCCTGAACCAACCATCTGATGCCTAAAATCTCAAAGAAAAGTTTTTGTTCTAAGTGTCTGAACGTTGTGACATGAAAAGATCTGAAAAGAGCAGCATTAATTCCATAAAAACCCAATAAAAAAAAAAAAAAAAAAAAAACAGAAAAAAAATAGAGGGGAAGTGGCAGATGTAACAACAGAATAAAAGATGCAACTGATTATAATACTTGGAATAAAATAGGAAAGAAGGAAACAACACAAAAGTGAATAGAGCATGTGGAAAAACAGTGATGAATAAGGAGGATGGGGAGAAAACACTGCATGGGAAACCACAATAGATAGGTGGTGACCTGTATCAGATAATCAGCATCAAATACTTGAACAGAAAGCTCTTGAGACATGGTGCCAAATATGTAATAAAACACTGTAAGCTTTATTCCAGATATGCCATCAAATTCGACTTAAATCTGCATTTCTTAAGCTGATTTACCAAAAATCTCCGAACATTTTTATAGAGAGTTTTTTTTCTTTAATACCTCAAGTCTTGGAGTTCTTTCTTCTAATATTAATTCTCTAGTGTCCTTCTCTTATTCATCCTGCAAATGATTCAGCACCTTAAGATAGCAAAGGTTTGGCTTCTCCGCTCTAAGAGTTTAACATATGTCTATTTTGTGACTAAAACTTACTTAACACACTCGTCTTAAGGTCTGCTGGAGGTTGATTTTTATATAGTTATTTTTATATAAATATATATAAGCTAAACAAAAAGTTCAAAGACAATGATACCAAGCAGACTGTAGAAGGAAACTGATTTCCTCCTAGAATGTGTGCATGCTTCAGCACGCTAAAGACTGCAGCTTCTTTATCAATTCAAATGCCATTTCTCATCTTCCAGTGAATACATCTGAATACTCTTCCATTCTGGAGACTTTACAGTTCATGCATTTCTGTATATATTAATTAAATATGAAATTTTCTAGCTGGGTCTCTGATTTTAATCTAATGTTTTGCCAGCTTACTCAAGATGGCCCTTTTGATTGGAAAGAATGAATTCATTTCTTGAAGAAAAGAATCATTTCCTAAACATTCATTTTTTTTAAAAAAAAAGAAAATCTTGTTTTCATTATCTAATTTTCTTCTCTTTGGTATCTCACCATAATTAATCTTTTATCCTTTTTACCCTCGGTGCATTGTTTTAGAAATTAAAAGAAAAAATAAAATCTCAAATCATCAGGAAGTAAATCTCTTCATGACACAGAGCTATGGCATTTCTGTTCTTGTCAAGAGAATTCAGGCACTCCAAATGAAGCGAAGTACCCAATTAGTATTAGATCATGCTCAGTCTTCATACTGTTGTATACCAACATGAGGTGCTGCTCTTCCATGAATTTTATCTGGGCAGCCTGGAAGTGTTTGGAAAAATGTTTGTACTTCCAGGGTCGTCATTTTTTGACCTCCCCCATTGCTTCTGCTATTGGACTACTGTTTCATTTTTTACTCATCTGCTGCATGACCTTTTTTTTGTGAAGTATCCATGTGAAAGCTTCTTGTATTTGCACAAAACCATCCATTGCTGTAGAACAGCTAATCACAGGTCTGGTTTTGAGTCCTGGCAAATACTGCTCTTGTGCTATGCTCTGGGGCATTTATCACTGCCATTTTGCAATCAGCATTTGACATGAAAATAGAGATTGTTTCCCAGTTTTATGCCCCCTACAAGTTCATCTACTATGGTTCATTTCTCTGCTCCCCTGCCATACGACTGGGGCATGTACCACACAACAGTCTAATCCAAGCCAGGGAGGGCTTTACAGTTTTGTTTTGCACAGACAAAGCATTTTCATTAAGTGATTTGGAGGCTTTTTAAGGCTTACTGAAATATCCACATGATCAGCCAGCCTCTGCCCTGGTAAACTTGGTACAGAGGCAGCATATGTTCAAGAGTATGGAGACTGGCCTGGCAAGATTTGAAGGCAGTTACACAGTGCGTTTTTAGTGTCAGCTGGAAAGATGTTGTGGAAAACAAACCAGTCTGCTAGTTTGGAATTCAAAATCCAGAGTTTCATAAATGGTTTAAAATAGTATCATGCCATCTGTCTTTGCACGACTGCAAACCCTGCAGTAGTAACAAGACAATGGCAGCAGTAGCCTTCTGTCTGACTGAGGAAACACATGGCCCATTTGGTCCAAGCTGTGGAGGCACTGTACCTTTCAGTATCTTGGAGATAAATTTTACCTAAACAGAATATTAAATTGTAACTTTTAATGAATTCTTCGATATCATAAAACTCCGTTTTTTTAAATTCTAATCAGGAGGAACATTTCATTTCTGTTCTGTTGAGCATACTGCGTAGATAGAGATGCCCAGAGTTCAGTTTTTCTGACTCAAGACAGTAAAGGCATAGAGCAAACTTCCATCTTAATGCCAAGTGTCTGTCTCTTTATGAGCTTAGATACACATTATAGATACTCTTTTGTTGGTCCTTTTATCTTGTTTATATAGAGAGAACTTAGTTTACATAGCACTCTGAGGAAATGTCAGGCTTGAAACAGTTCCTGATTTACAGGAGCAAACTGCATACTGGGGAAACTGGTGACCTAGACTGACGAACTTGGAAATAAGCACATGGATTTCTGAATCTATTTAACAATATTCTTCGATTTCATTATTCTGTATTTATTATTTCTATGCTATTCTTCATGATGAGATAATGTTTAGTAATTTCATAGAATGGTTAGGGTTGGAAGGGACCTTCAAAGGTCATCTAGTCCAACACCCCTGCAAGGAGCAGGGACATCCCCAACTAGATCAGGTTGCTCAGAGCCTCATCCAGCCTGGCCTTGAATGTTTCCAGGGATGGGGCATCCACCACCTCTCTTGCGCAACCTGTTCTGGTGTTCTACAACGCTCATTGTAAAAATTTTTTTCCTAATATCCAATCGAAATCTACCTCCCTCTATTTTAAAACCATTACCCCTTGTCCTATCACAACAGGCCCTACTGAAGAGTCTCTCCCCATCTTTCCTGTAGGCCCCCTTGAGGTACTGGAAGACCGCTATCAGGTCTCCCCGGAGCCTCCTCCAGGCTGAACAGCCCCAACTCTCTCAGCCTGTCCTCATAGGAAAGGTGCTCCAGCCCTCTCATCATCTTCCTGGCCCTCCTCTGGACCCTCTCCAACTGGCCCATGTCCTTCTTATGTTGGGGGCTCCAGAACTGGACGCAGTACTCCAGGTGGGGTCTCACCAGGGCAGAGTAGAGGGGCAGAATCACCTCCCTCAACCTGCTGGCCACGCTCCTCTTGATGCAGCCCAGGATGCAGCTGGCCTTCTGGGCTGCAAGGGCGCATTGCCTGCTCATGTTGAGCTTCTCGTCCACCATCACTCCCAAGTCCTTCTCCTCAGGTCTGGACTCAATCCATTCTTCACCCAGCCTATATTTGTGCCTGGGATTGCCACGACCCACATGCAGGGCCTTGCACTTGGCCTGGTTGAACTTCATGAGGTTGGCATGGGCCTACCTCTCCAGCCTGTCCAGGTCCCTCTGGATGGCATCCCTTGCCTCCAGCGTGTCGACGGCATCACGTAGCTTGGTGTCATTGGCAAATTTGCTGAGGGTGCACTCTATCCCACTGTCCATGTCGCCAACAAAGATGTTGAACAGGGTTGGGCCCAACATGGACCCCTGAGGAACACCACTCGTCACGGGAGAAGGCTGTCGTGCAGGACAGTGTCAAATGCCTTGCACAAGTCCAGGTAGATTATATCCGTTGCTTGTCCCTTGTCCACCAATGCTGTTACCGTGTCATAGAAGGCCACCAAATTGGTCAGGCATGATTTCACCCCAATGCAAAGTGCTCTCATGATCATCACAGGCTAAACACATTTGCACATGTTATAAACAGCAATTCTTGCTCTAAACAGGATGACTTTTGTCCTTGCATTTTTGTTTCCCTTCAAATTTGGTCTGTAAATATCAGACTGATACTCTGTCAAAATCAGGTTTACTTCTTATCAAAATCATATGAGTTTCAATTTTACCATTTCCTTTTTTCTTCCCGTTTAATACCTGACCCTAATGCAGGCTATGTTGGCTTGCAATTGAGCTGAACTGTGTTACAATTCGACTGGAGCCTTTAGACTTTAGAGTCATTTTCAAAGTTCAACTCAGGGGAAATAATGGAAATCCTTGACAATGTCAATGTTACAGAATAGCCTGTGCATGGAACGATTGTGCTTGTTTTGTTCCTGGCTGTCAAGTTGTGATGCTAGCAACTTTGACAAACTGAAAACAAATTGCATCTTGTTTCACAGACACATGTGTAGTATTCCAACAGGAGCATGCTGTGTTTTTATGATCACAGTGCTGCTGTGAAGCTCACCTGGACTCTTACAATTGATTTTAAATCCCTGTAGGCAGTTATAAATTATGTTGGATGAGAAGAGCAGATAGAGAATACTGTGGTATTTTAAAAAATTTTAAAAACCAAAACAATTCGGTGAGGAACAGCAGAGTTCAGAAGTGAACCTAGCTAGTGGTGATAGACTTTGGTGATGGTGACTTTCTAAAGGAAGAAAGAGTGCAGAAGTACCTTCAGGTCACGGCTCTGGACAGTTTTAAATATTAACATCCTTTTTAAACAGAGCAGCAAATCTGTTGTGTAATTTGCTTGAATATGTTGACCTTTGCAAACAGACTCCACTCCTTGGATAGATAATTAGGCATGTCTTTCCATCGGGAGGGATGAACTCCTCAAGATTCAGCTCAAAACACCAGGTACCAAGAGATTTACCTCTGGTGCACTGCTACAACACAGAGACAAAAAATAGCAAAAGACATACAGTGTTAGAGATGTGTACTGATTTATTTTAGCTCATGAAAGTTATTGTTGGGCAAATAAAATTGGGAAATGTGTGTTTATAATGAGTATTGCATTTTTCTGTTTCCTACAACAGATAATGGCTGCTGTTTTCCTTTTATCTCTTGGAAAATCTGTTCTCTGACATAACAGTAACCCATATGAGGGAAACATACTGCTGGTGAAGACAAAATTACACTGATTGATTGTCCTAAATTCAGTGATTTGCAGAACAGCAACTCAAGCAGGTGCTGCAGTGAGAGAACAAGTAGCCTCCTAGCAGGCAACAACAAGCTGACTTTCCATTCTTGCAGCAGACTTCTAGACGTTCACTTTGGGGAGTAATTATTGCCATTTGGATCATCATATCTCAGTAATTAAGTTGTGAATTTCCTTCTCAGTTGGATCTACCTTTGGTATTTGCAGTGTGGTGTCAGTGACTACTGACATTATTGTTATCTGGGTAAAACATGCCCTAAACTTCATGAATGCTTACATTAATAATTGTTATTTTCAATTACAGCTGATTAGATGATAAATAACACATTGGCTTTCAGCCATGACAGTAATTCAGTTTTAGAGTCCTGATAAGTACATTAAAAGCTCAAACCAAGGTCTCGTATTTGTATATGTTGAACATAGGTTGGATCTGTATTGTAAAGGCTACTGGTCTAGCAATGAGCCAGAAAATTTTAAAGCCATACATTAAAATCAAGGTAAGATGTAATTGGTTTAATATGCTTATGAAGTAAACCACATTTAGGTGGTGCCAGAAAATTTGGCTAGCCAAGGAAATTATATTTATTTCCTAATTTGAAGTGTGAACTCTGGAAAAGCCACATGAGTACACAGTTCAGTCCTCACAACCACTGACCATGTATTCAAAAGGGCATTGGCTGAAGGTGTCACTTAAGTAAAACTTGTAAAACCTGATTTTAGGGTTTCTATTGGCTCATTGGGCAGCGTGTTAACTTTGCAGTCAAGAATTAAGTCCTGTGGCACTCCGCTTTTGGGGGAGACTAAGAGTAATTTTGTTCCCCAACTACACAAAAGTTCAAGCAGCTGCACTACGGTTGCACTCATTTCTGAGACGGACCTTCACCAAAGGCTGTGTGCAACAGACATCACCAACAGAGCTACTTACCAGGCTGGCAGTCCCCCTAGAAAGAGAGGAAGAATTGAAACATTGTCAGGAATAGCTATGTGGAACGAATGCTGGTACTAAGTGCCTCTTTTCTAGAGAACAAAAGAGACAATCTCCTACAGTTATGGCACTCCACTCTCTCTTGCAGTCTTTGCAATGCACTGGTTTATCACAGACCTTTTGTGCAGACCTTCTGGTGGTAGCTGTCATCAGAGCCCTGTGTGCCTCTTCTCCACACCTTTTCCTCTACTACCTCTGAACGTATTTAGCCTCAAAAATCAAGTAAGATGTTAGGAAATGCCTTTCACCTCATTTTATAAATGGAAAACTGAGGCCAAAAGCAACTTGGGCCAAGCAGAGTCTTGTAGGTAGGTTTCCCAAACTAAAGAGCCAATATATAGTCATTATGCTAACCTTCTTGTCCAGGTGCTTACTCTTGAAACAGGAAAAGTAGACAGGTACTTTTTCCCTGTTTGTTGAAATTTAGATTACAATTCATTCAGGGACTGACACACATACTCAAATGAATGTATGAGATGTATTTTACATGTTGATAACTAGCTTAATCCCGAAAATTTAGGGTCAGGTTTGACAGCAAGTCTGGAGAGATGTAGTTCCTCCTAAACTGCTTCTGTATTTCATTGATTATGTTCTTTGAAGATCTAAAACAGAGCAGTGGAAACCCTCCAGTTAAAATGTTTTAACTAATCACCATCTCATTGTATATTATTTAGAATGCCTACATGTTGTACATCAGAAATTTTTTTCATAATTTTTTCACTACTGTCAAGTACATCTAATTTACTACCAGAACTAATTTACTACCATACAGTTGCTCAGTATGCCAAGAGCAACATTGTTTGGCCATGTCTGTCAGTATTCTCACACCCCCTCATCTACAAAATTAATCTTCAATGTAGTTACTGGTTTTGGAACAAGCATGTGCAGGAAGAAAACCAAAAAAAACAGTGACGGTTTGCCCAAAATTTCCATAAGAGTGTAGATAGCCATTTTCCAGAAGGCTTCCAAAAGGAACCTCCCTGAATTTGAGTTTATTATTTAGGATCGGGTCTCTAAACATCAACTCAGTTGCCATACTAAGCAAAGAATTTACTCTTAGCTGAACCAATGTCAGTATTTAAAATGATTGATGAGTTTTCTTTTTTAATGTATGGAAGAATTACTAGAAGTATATGCCACATGTGATGCAAGAAGATGTTTTCCTTAAAGAAAGTCTTCCAATGTCTTTTGTGTCTCTTTTCCTCATCCCCAGACAATCTCCCCACATAGTAAAAGGAAATATTGTGTTTCTCAATTACCATCTGGGCTTAGAGTAAAAGTGATTAATTGTCTGTGAGACTGCAGATCTCAGAAAATATGCTTCCCAGGAAAGCCTAAAGCACAGGAGCACAAGAACATCCCAGCTGTTTGATTGCCCTTTGGAGAGAATGTCACCCAGGTTGCGATAAACTTTGAATAAGTCTTGTTACACTACTGGAAAGGAGTCCTTGCAATCAGATAGCACAGTAGTAAATACAGTAAAGGTATTTATCTCTATTAAATAGCCTGAGATTACTCCTAATTTCTCAGCCAAAGACTGTCTGAGACTTTCAACTCAGCATCCTGTACTATATATAACTTGGTGTTTTAACTTAAAGAGCCAAGGTAAAGCATCACTCTGTATTTTCATTCAGTGGAGAGAAAAATTATGTTTGTCTTTTTCTTTCTCACAACTGAGAATGGCTTAGGCTTAAGTCTCAACTATGGTACTGCTATGTTAACACAAATTAATTTAGCTTATTCTTTAGCTTTTCTGTTGTCAATTTTAACAGATATTAATTTTTCTACCTTTCTGTACTCATTACAGCAAAAAAAAAAATAATGGCAATACTCTTGAAATTTCAGTCAGTGTTTTTATCATATTAAAAAATAGCAAATTTGTTAAGCGAATATTCTTATTCCCATTTACAAGTGGCTAGTTCAAGTGACTTGTCTTGCTTCAAACTAATTGCTTGTTTGGCAGTTGAAAAAATGCAGTCCCATCTCTAGTAGACAGATGGCACTGACTATGTTTGGTACTGGAAGGAGCCAATGGGACAATTTCGAAGTGTCTTTGATCATGCACCCTTAAAAAGTGAAGCCCTTTGCCCTTTGGCGTCAGCTGAACTTGTGTCCAGGTTCTCTATGTCTAAGTGTGTTTGCAGAGCTTGGGGGGCGGGGCGCAATCATGTTTTCATAAACAGTTGGGGGATCCCACCTCACACATGACACATGGAATAGTAGAAAATTTGCACACATTTCCTTGCACTCCAAGTGAGCAATAGAGTGTAATGAGCTAGCTAGAGATAGGTGTTGGTGCTCCAGTAGCATGAAAGAAGTGCCAAAAATAATACCGAAAGCAAGGCTATATTGCTCACATTCAGATATTTCATGGAAAAGCTGAATTTGCTTCTGGAACTGAAACACAACATCACGTGATGACAGGGTGTTCATCATATAATAATGACAGAAGCATTTAACGAAATGAGTAAGCACTTGTGGTGAGTCCCAAAAATAATTCCACTCCCTTCAATTAGAGCAGCCATTAGTCTAAGTACAGGCTTCAGAGGGAGTGAGAGGTGTCGTAGTTTACCCCAGCTCAGGACCAGACTATGCAGTCTCTCTCTGTCCCCCCACCCTCCGAGAGAGCAGGGAGAGATAACATAAGAAAAAAAGGCTCAAGGTTTGAGATAAGGACAGGGAGAGATCCTTAAAGTTACCATTATGGGCAAAACAGATTAGGCATGGGAAAAACTCTTTGTTTATTATGAAAAACAAAGCAGGATAATGAGAAACACAACAAAGTATCTTCCCCCCACCCCTCCCTCTTCCCTTAAGTTAATGTCAATTATGTCTATGCACTTCCCACCCCCGCTTCATTCACTTCACTAGAATCACACTCAACTTCCTAAAAAAAAAAAAACAGAAAAGGGCTGACTAAAGCAGAAGTTCCTTCCGCCCCCCCGCCCACCTGTTCTCTGGAGGATGGATTTTTTTTAGACTGATTTACTGAGAGAGCAAATCCTGTTCCTTTTTTCACTGTAAGGTAAGTACTGTCTTGGTAGATTGCATATCTGTTCAGATCTTTCTGTAGTTATTATTCACAGAGTTTTTCAGACCACAAAAGTTGATATGCAGGACTATCCATCAGCCTGAACAGTGACGGAGAATGACTACTGTAGCATATGCAATTAGTACCTAATCCCCATCTCAGAGTGCAACTTCACTGTGATAAGCTACATTTGCTTTTAGAGAATAGCCCCAAGATGATGACAAAAAGAAAAACACTTAAGAAATAATTGCAATTATAGCCAGATGATATGTTCTTCATCTCGTCTATATTCTTCAGCCTCTCACACCTCTTGAGGAGAAGTAAGAGCTAAATTCAAGTTGTGCCTTCTTCATTGGATATACTGAATAGAATCACAGAATCAAAGAATAGTTTGGGTTGGAAGGGACTTCAAAGGTCATCTAGTCCAACCCCCCTGCAATGAGCAGGGACATCTCCAACTAGATTAGGTTGCTCAGAGCCCCGTCCTACCTGCCCTTGAATGTTTCTAGGGATGGAAAGCATCCATTCCTTGTAGCTGTAGTATTTATGACATTAGAAGACATTATTCATTTATTAGATTGGAGGGTGTTCAGTATCAGGGAATAATGAAGAGTTTTTGTATATTTGTTCATTTTTGTCCCTAATGCCACCTTGCCATAATGATAACATAAGATCTCCATATGTGTAACTTCCCACTCACTTACTCAGGACGCAAACATTACAGTAGTTCCTCCATTTGAAGAGTACCTAATTTATAAATCTCAGGAAAGAGAGGGAAAGTTCAGCATAGAAAGTTGAGTTTCACTTCAGTAGCAGATCCGGAGTTCTCATGGCCAGAAAGGACTGTTACGTTGTTTAGTCTAACCTTTATATCTGAGTGAATTTTCAGCTCCTGAAACCTCTCTGTCTGTTCCAAAAACTTCCTTATGTAAAACATAAATTCCAGAAAGGGCACCCGTTTTATATTTGAAGTTCATCCCCTCCTTGGGTAGCTTCTTTCAACAGTTAGTGTGCTACACCTTTAAAAATTGCAGAGTTTATTTCCATAATGTGTTTGGCTTTTGCTGACAGACACTGACTCTTGCTATGCCTTTCTTGGCTTGGTTATAGAGCTCTTTACCTTCTTAGGTAGCTTCTAAGCTTATGATCCATGATTTGCTTCCACTGAGCATGTGCTTTATTGATATTGTGGATTCTAATTTCATTAATCCAACATGCTATGAAGGCATACGCACCTTTCTAAAATCTATACAGTTATTTAGCTTGACCGAACTTGTACTCAGTTGGAAATTTGAAATTTATTTAAGGAAACATTTTTATTTATTCATTTATTTGAATATTTCTTTTATTTACTTATTCATTTTAGATTTTATTTGTTTTTTTGGTTTTTTTTCTGATTAAAAGGAACTGTCAAGTCTTTATGATACAAGCATAAAGTCTTGAAAGTGTGGAATCTTGCTCTTTGAGATACAATCTCAATTTCCATCCATGAATTTCTTCCTGTGTTCCCTCCCTCTCACTGCCATCCACTATTTGCCTCAGCTTTGGCCAGTCAGGCTTTTTAAAGGACAGACATCCCATATTGAACATAATTGGTTTTGGTCCCTCTATGATTTTGGCACCGTCTTCCAGTCTAGTGATTAAGTCATCTTTATCCATCATAATGAAGTCCAAACTAATTACCTTATGTTGTAGTCAGTAAAATTTTTACTGGGAAAAAAAAATTTTTTTCAATATGCTAGTGATGCTTTACTACTGGCTGCATGGGATCCCAGCACAAGCATCCCAAATTGAAGTCTCTAGAAACAAGAATGAGGGGATTTTTTTCCACGCACAGCAGACATGCCCATCATCCCCTTTCCATTGACTTTATTAGCATACATTTTGGGCCATCCACACTTAAGATCATAAGATCATACTGGTTGGAGTTATTCACCCACAGAAATCCACCAGTGATGTGCTCCTTCCCTACCGTCTATCCCAAGCTGTCCTCAGCATTCTGTAGCCAGAAATTAACATTCCTGTCAAGCAAATTATCTCTCAAAAATGTAATTATAAGTGAGAATTTTCCATTCTCTTTCTTTATGTCTCAGATTCAGAGCTTATGAATATAGGCAATTAAAATTTTATTCTGGCAGAGTCTTTTTCTACTAAATTATTATTTTGTACTTCCAAGGGGTGGAATAAATGCCCTGCACAGAGCTCTCTTTCTCTGCAGCTAAACTGCTTCCAGTACTTGGGCCAACTCATTTAAATGTAGTCTGAGTCTAAACTGCAGATCGCCATGCTGAGAGACCTTTCAGCTCTCTCTTAAACTCTGAGTGTCTTCACTACCTATGGTTGAACTGCAGCTTGCACAAATTGCATATTGCCTCTGCTAGAATTATTGCAAACAACCATTCACCAGTTAGAGATTCCTCATATACTAATTATTTTTTTCATTTAAAAAATTAGCAGGTTCATGCACTACTTGTAGGACAAGGAAGCTCTCTGTGAGTTTTCTATGTCAAATACTCCAACAGACCAGGAGATTGTGTGCCTGTGCAGAACAAGACCCAATTTTATTACATCAAAGCTGACTTGGTTCAGAAACCTCAGTAAAATTACAATGGCAGCTGGTCTCAGATCTCAGATTGCAGCCTCCTCTGAAATACATAGCTAATAAAACTGCCAATGCCTGTTTTGTTCAATGAAGTCCTCCATTTTAGATTCCTGTTTAATAAATCCAAATAGGAAAAAGCCCTGCAGTCAAGTATTTACTGCTGCTGCTGTTGTCTCTCTGAAAAGATCAGCTATGCTGAGTTTCTAGTGCAGAGGGGAGCATCACAGAATTTAAATACATGATCATTTTATGGTTGTTCAGTGAGGAAAGCACCTGCTGTTGCATGCAGTGGTGTTAACTGAAAATTAACATGAAAATGCTATGGCAAACACTCTTCAAGATACATCTTTACTGATACAGCACAAATAAGAGGGGAGGGGAACAGATCAAATTAAAGAGGGAATTTTTACAAAAGTGTGAACACTTGCAGTGCCAACAAAAAATGTTAATTCACACTTTAAACTGTGTTTCCAATGAGTGGTTCCCTTTTAACATTAAAAAAAAAAAAAAAAAAAAAAAAGAAGAAAAAGAGATAAACCCCTGAGAATATATAGGCAGTACTGTGAGGAAACCAGCACTGCTGCTCTGCAAATACAGAGAGGAGAAACTACTCCTGGAGTATATTTTTCAAATGTTCTAAACTGCTGGTAACTGTGGCTGCTTCTATAGCAATAATAGTTGAATGATTCAGCAGTGACCTTGCAAAAGTTTTGCTGTTCTGGACGATATAGAAACCTTCAGAATGGGAACAAGACACTGAAATAGTGAGTTGGATTTATATGGCTAAATGTGATAGCACACTAGCTGATTAAAGATCTTAGGTGACGTCCTGCTGAAGGGTGCCATTATCTCTTGTTTGACTTCTGGAACCACAGCGTATGGGTTTTGTGATCTGAGACTCTGGTCCTATGTTTCCTCCATCCTCCTCCATTCTCCGAGATTGATTATTCCCATTATGGCACATTTCTGACAAAGTGCTAATTTTTTTTTGGCTTTACTCACTCACTTCTGGCTCCTCAGTGGAGAAAAAGCTGAGCAGACCCATATAATGATCTGTCCCCTGGCCAGTGCGTTTTGTTGGCTGCGGTGAGAATTTTGTTCCAAGTCAGTGCTGGCAGCCTCTTTCCCGCAAAGCCATGCAGCGTCTGCATCCATGGTGGTGCTACCACAAAGTGCAGCGAGATGAGCGGCGGATTGCATTGGCCAAGGCTGGCCGTCCCGTATGAGCTGCAGCATAAATTATTGTTGACTCTTCAGGGTTTATGTCAATTCCTAAATTGTACCTGCTCCTACTGCTGTCCTCCCCTCCTCTTTAGCACGATGAACTCTCTCTCCATTTGGCAGCATGGGTGACGGAGCAGGGACGAGAGAAGGTGGTGGTGCAGCTGGGAAAGGAGGAAAGAGCAAGAAAGTACTTGTCAGCCTGAGGAGGGGTGAGAAGGAAGAGGTGGTCTCATGATCTCTATGTTAACAGATGGATAATGTGCTTGTAACTGGCTATTTTAACTCCTGTTTTTTTCCAGTGCCCTGTAGGCAGGCTGCTGAATCTCCATTCTTTCATCTCAAAACCAAGCAAGTGAAGTTGTCACAGTAATTTTAACTTTTTAAAACCATTCTATAAAGGTTCTTATCTGGCTTTCCTTGCCCTTGTAGGCGAGTAAATGAAAAGCAAAAGTATTTGAACTGTACCTTTTAAAACTCATCAAATACCAGAATAACCATCAGCTATTAAAAAAAAAACCCACAACCCTACCTAGCTACATCTTCCTGAGAACAGCTGCTTAATAGTACCGGCTGTTGATGCTGAGCAGCATCTTCTAGAATAGATGGTTTCAAACCGTTAGTGCTCCTT
>WHYT01012889.1:16790-35415 GCA_009806455.1 Tetrax tetrax
TTTATGTTAAAGTCCCTGAATATAACATATTCTTGCTATCTGTAGATGACATTACAGTGGTCTCAGATGAATCTCTCTTTCGGGATGGACAGCTTTGCTGTCCTGTCTTAGTCTGATGTTCTGTTTGCTGGTTTGGAGATGCATGCGAAGGGAAATCAGGGCTAGGTAGCACAAGTAGCCTTGTTAAGGCTCTTCACTAACTGTTAGTGCTCACTATTTATTATAAATGTTTCCCTTCAAATTGGTAAATGATACATAAATTTTAAACTCGTTTATGCTGTTTGCTTGTGGCATCATTAGTTGGCAAATTGTGTTCTTTCCTATGTTTGTCGTGCTTTAGATGCCGGTCGCAGTGATTCTGCCTCTCTTATCTCTTTATTTTTGCATTCCTTAGACTGATGCTGAAAATTACATGGTATTTTTCCTGCCTTCATAAACCCGTGTCACAGCAATAGAAAGACCTCAGCTATTGAGTTCAAAGGTTGTTAAACTTTGCAGGATAGCATGGCATAAAGTTCGGCCGTGATGAATGGTGCTAGGACTTGAAATAAGAGGAGCAAGTATGAGAGCATGAGTCACTGTACTAGGTCTTCATGTCTGCAGAAAATTTGTGTGAACTGATGGCTGAAAGCATTGACAATTTTCCATTAGTAATGAATTACAGTAGTAATTTCATTAATTTCTTCACCTCAGTCAGGATATGTTAGTGTAAGTTGCTTAACCAAGCATCAGAGGAGCCATTGCAGTTAACCTTTAGTCCTTCGCTGTGTAACCAGGACCAGTTAAGAAGTAAATTAGCGTAACATCCCTTTTAAAAAAAATTACTTTAGATAAGCAGCGGACATAATTTTTGCCTGTTTTTAATTTAATAGCAGGTTTATGGTTTTATGCAAAACCATTCACATTACATCTGACCCTCTGGGAGCTGGGTTTTTTCGTCTGTGTAATTTGGTGTCTTTAATAATCTGCTGTCTGTTAAATCCAGCACAGGCTTGATTAATGAATTGTGATGAACCAATGCATTAATTTACAGGTTTGGTCTAATACCCTAAAAGGCTACATCAGTGCTTCCAGTTATTAATGCTAATACACTTGAGAGAAAAAGCAACGTGAGGAGGGGTAAGGGAAGGTAATATGTGACAAGTCTTGTCTTTATTCAACCGTTTATGTCTGTAGCTACTTTTCTTACAAGAGAACTGCAAAAGCCCTTGACAACACACAACATCAAATCAAGAACAGCTTAGAAGTGTTTAAAATACTGTAAAATTTCTGCAGCTGTCTGTCTGTGTTCCGTAGTAAAATCCTTTTTCACTGCTGAAAGTCCTTATTCAATATAGCTTTTCATGCTGTATTTTTAAATACTGCATAACATAGTTTTGAAGTCGTTTGCTGTTAAATCTGTGGCTGAAACCCAATCTCGAATATGAATTTCTCTGAAAAGTCACTCCAGAGCCCTAGCAGGTGATGGGTAGCTATGCACATAAGGAGGCATATACATGAGAATGGCAGGTATTCGACGTTGATGAAATTTGCTATGACGAGCAACTCATTCCTAAGGTGATATTGAGGCTTTTAAGATGATCCTTTTGAGGACTTCAAATAAATCTACAAGCAAAATTTTATTTTATTTTATTTTTTAAAACCCCTCACATATCTGTTGCATGTAATGATTCAAAAGAGTAGAGTGTGTTCTGTTAAGTCTCAGAAAAGAGGAAAGATTGAGGAAAGGGAATAGTAATTGATGTATTTATTTTTTATTGAGAAAGTAGGGTTTGGGAATGGGATAGTAATATGGTGCGAAGATTTTAGGTTGGTGTAAAAAAAGTATGAAATTTTGTCTTTGATGCTGAGCCTTTAGATCTTTAAAACATCTTAAAACAGCATAGAAGTTCAAAGAAGGGGCTGTCTGTCCTCTCTCCTTGGGTATTAGCTCACAATACTGCAGCTCAGACTTCTTCAAATTACAATTCCAGCCTTGCCTTGTTCTGATAAATATAATCTAAGAATTATTATTTTAGACATTGATGTATCCATCTTTCTGCCTATTAAAATATAGCATGACGTTTAAAGCCCATTTTAGCAATCATGCCTCAGGCATTTTCTTTCTACTAGGGTGCAAGAATTTTCACTTGTCCTTGAGATAAATGACACTGGTCTAGAATTGGCATCTCTAAGCCTTGCTTCAGCCTCTATGGCACCAACATATTGCTGGAAATTTTGGTATGAGACAGAGAAATTAACACTGTTTAGGCTGAGCAAAATAATTTTGTCCCCCTGCTTCTGTTGCTTCTTTCACTTTGTTACTGTGAGGGAGACAATAATCTCCGCTACATCTTGGCTATTTTAATAGGATTCAGAACACATGATCACATTAGATACTGTACCTGAGGCAATCTGTGTTTAGACTGGTGATAATTACATGCAAAAGTCATTCAACAATGAGGCAATTAATGCTGATGAACTTTAATAAAGTCAGCTGTCAGCAATAGATATTGCTGGCAAGTTTCCTAATCCTATATTTATAATACTTTGAAATTCCCTTATGTTCTATTCTATAATGCGTTTCTGTTTAATGGGTTAAAAAACCCCCAAGAAGTTTATCACCAGGAAATATTGCCAGCAACATATTTATGTATGACACAAATACGAACAAAGAGGTCAGAAGTCAGCCTCCTTACCAGATTTACTCCAGTGATTGGTGTTTACCAAAGAAAATGATAGACAGAACAAGGCAAATCCTCTAACTCTCCACAGAGGAGAGGGAAAGCATTAGATAAGGAACGCAGGGCTTACATTTCCCCTCTTTGTTGATTAACAAGCATTAAATTATGCTTAATGTCAGACGTAGGCAGGTCATTGTAATGTGGTGTCAGTCTAAATTAGAAGATCAAGCCAGTTAGTGTCTGGGATTTGCAAAAGTCTGGAATCTGGGTACTTGGTTGCAGGGACATACTTTCATGAATTTCTTAGTTATCCTAATTGGTTATATGGCAAGATTAATTTTCTCGTTGGAAAATTCCATTATAAAGCCATTATTCTTTACAAGAGAAAGCAGACAGTGACTCCCAAGCTTTTTTGCCTTTCCACAGGCAACTCTGAAGTTACGCAAGATGGGCTGATGGAAGGAATGAGGTGTCCTCCTCGTTAAACTTCATTGAATGTTAGAAAAGCAATGCAGAATGCAGAGCTGAGTGCCTTTTCCTGCAGAGCAGCTGCTGTGACTTGGGGGGCTACGGTCCAGGAACCCCTGCTCTGACGGGAGGTAGATGGACAATAGGAAAGAAACTGGTACAGGGTGCGGATGAGGTAGCTACCAAACGAGTACATATCCTTCTGTGAAATTACATATCAAGTGTACTACATGTGGGAATAGTTTTAAAGTGGCAGAAATAACATTTATCTCTTTGCTAATCCAGTATAATACACAATATACATATAGACAGTATAATACACGTGTCATTATAGAGCTGTTAGGTGTTCGGTTTAGGGCAAGAGCTTGCTCTGCATCTCCTGGAAGAGCTCTGCTGGCAGGAGCACCGAAAACCATCAGTGTGGGGAAGGACTTCTTTGGTCAGAAGCTTTCTCCCTTTTTTTTTTTCTAGGAATGCAATGGGAAACACCAGTGAGGTGTTTTTGTTCTTTGTATGTTTTCTTATTACACACAAAATTACAAAGGCATTATCTTTAAGGCCAGAAATGGCCAGCGGGAATGTCCCTGCAGGTTTTTACGTTCTCCGTCTTTAGCTGTTGGCCGTGGTTAGAGCCCGTGCCTGGGTGTGCTGGTGGTCTAAGCCAGCGTGGCTCTCCCCACACCCCCCTTTTACCTGCCTGTAGCAAAAGCAGTGTTGGCATCCCCGCAGGCAGCGAGCAGCTGTTAAATGTGGGTTCGGTAGCTGACACCACACAGCATTTTCTGTCTGAGCTGTTGTACTATGTTAATCGCTGTACAACATGCACAGCTGAGGAAAATCTGGTTCTGATATTTGAAAGTGTGTTGTGGTGAGTGTTAAGGTTATAAATGATGGTTCATGTGTACAAGCCCTTGGTTTCAGTTAGAAAAACTCTGGTATTTAGGATGAGGTTAAGTTTCTAGGGTGAGGTTGGAGACGAATCACAGCTGGATTTTGGCTTTTGGCTTTAACTTCTACTGATCTTTTTTTGAGCAGCTGACAGAAAGATCATATTGAACTAGATAAGCTGTACAAAATTCCTGCTGTTTTAACCTGAAATCATATGATAGAAAGGTTGAGAGTTGGAAATGAAAAATGTAATGGAAAACGTTCCTCGTGAAGTGTTGGAGGCAACCTGCAGCAGAGCCCCAGCAGGAGACAGGCGAGAGTCAGGAGAGGCTCACCTGGGCCCCTCTGACCATGGAAAGAAGTCTGATTTGGCCTCTCTGGCTTTGACTGCTCGTGTCCTTCAGGACTGGAAGGAGAAGGGAGAGGGGAAACTGAAACGGGGACAGTGGGCAGATGGGAGCCTTGGACAGGGAGACAGAAAGTTAAAGGGGACTGAAGGGAGAGGCAGTGATGGAGAAATAAGTTAATGCTCTGAAAGAAAAACAGGGGGGTCCCCTCTTTCCCTGTCTGCACTGAAGCAGGTGACAGCATCATGGTGTGGCTTTTCCTTGCTAGTTAGATCTGTAAAGAATTTAAACATCTGTTACACCATGTAGTAACTCCTTAAATGGCTCAGGCACTTGTGGTACACAGCAATGCTGCAAACTATGTAAACAGGCTTGTCTCTACGGTCAAATGCAGGACATTCCTGTGGCTTTCTTACTTCTCCAGTCTTTGCTGGGAAAAGTGGTCTTTTCCTGTGGCTGAGTTGCGCATTCTGCCTGTTGAGCAGGTTCATACACCGACATTTCTTTTTATGTTACATCAGTACGAGAGAAAAAGCTTTTAAAAAGAAGGGGGCTAACAAGTGTCCAAATTAGGATGCTAAGGCCTGGACGGGGGGGTGACTGGGTGGGTACAAACCCAGTTGGGAGGTGGGTCTCAGTGGGCTGTGGGTGGCACTCTGCGTGTCACAGGTGGGGTATCAGGGGTCTGTGCTGGGGTGTGGCCTGTTTGACATCCCTGTCAGCGACCTGGGGAGGTGGTGGCGTGCACTCTCATAAAATTTGTGGGTGTCACCAAACTGGGGGAGGGATGCCAATCCATATACTCAAGGGCTGGGCTGCTCTTCAGACAGACTTAAGCAGGATAGAGGAGGGGCTGCTAGGCACCTCGTGAAATTCAGTAGGGACAAATGCAAAGTCCTGCTGTGAGGAAGGAGAAACCCCTGGGGTGACCAGGCTGATACAAGGCGGGACTTTACCCATGAGAGTGGTCCAGCACTCTGTGTGGTCCACACCCTGCAAGCTGGGGCCCAGAGGGTGTGTGCGGTCTCCATCGTTGGAGGTTTTAGCGGTTGAACTGGACAATGCCCTGAGTCACCTGGTCTGGCCTCGTGGCTGACCCCGTGCTGAGCAGAGGCTGGACAGGATGGGCTCCCGTGGTCCATTCCAAGCTGAGTTATTTGACACGCCTATGAAATAAGGGGGGAAAAAAAGAAGAATTGGTCGAAATATACTGCTCATGAATTCAGTGGTGGACACCCTAATGCTGAAGCTCTTAAACATTTGGTTTCAGACTTCTGTGAACACCCTAGACCGGGATCCATTTGCCTAGTGCAGTCTTTTTAGATTATATTTAACCATTTGTGTTTGTTCTGGTTGGCTAATTCCTGAAAACAGCACTGTGGGCTGGTTTAGGTGCTTTTGCTCAGGAGAGCCCAGTCCTGCTCGCTTCTCCTAGTACTGGACCAACCATGGAAAGGTTTTTAACTTCAGATCAGGATTGGAAAGGTAAGTCTCTTTTTCTTTTCAAGGTTGATTTTGCCAACTTATTTTTGAAAAAATGTTAGTCTAAGCTGGGGTGCATCTTAAATAGTATGCAACTACACTGAAATAGTAGACTTTCAAGTAATGCTCTGGAAAATGTGGAGCTTGTTCCTATACCAATACTTTTGGTATAGAAAGACACAAACACAGCTGGGAAGGGCGTTGTAAAATTCAGCTGCTAGTGCCACCTGAACTCCATGAATGAGCAAAAGCAGCTCCTTTCCTAGGTGCAAGAATGAGTCATGCAGCGTGCTAGAGTTGGTGATTTAGGCAGATGTGCTTCACCTCACATTTTCAGCTGGTGAGGCAGCTCCTGCAGCCGGTTCCTGCGGCTCTGTGACAGCATGCAAGCTGCTCTTGCTGTCCTAGTCCAGTGATCTGCCTGGGCGCTGGCAAGCAGCATCCAGCTGTGTCTGTAAAAAGGAGGCATGGTTAGGAGAGAAGATGGTGTGCGGTGGTTCGGTGTGTCCTCCTGAAGAGGTTATTTGTGAGATACATAGATCCAAGGTGTTGCTGGGAGGCGGCCTGAGCTCCTGAGCTGCCCGCCGCGCTTGCATGGCTACCCATGGAGGCTCTTGGCCTCCATGCTTGGTGTGTCTGGACCTCTGCATCGTGGGGATTACAAAGGCTGGGAGAGAGGAGTGGGGACACCGCGTGTGGGAGTGTGATGACCCCTGCCTGGGGTTTAGTGTGAAGCACCTCAAAGCTCTGTACCTCGAGGTACTTGCGAGGGCTCTATCCCCCAGGGCTCTCCTGCTGCCTTTTGATGTCAAGTAAGTAGCAATTATTAATCGTTAGTTAGGGCTGAGTTTATTCCCACTGTTTGCTTTCCTCACATTCATTCCTCCCTTTCTTGTTCAAATAAAGTGACATTTAGTAGAAACTTACAGAAGAGCTTTTTATCCCCCTTTCAGTGGTTTATTTGATTTCACTGATCTCTCTAAATCGTAATCAAACTGATTTTTGTAACCAGAAACTGTCTGATCTTCCGACTTTCATTTTCCTGGGTACTGGAAGAACAGGGCAGGCTTGCAGAGCCCAGCAGTCTTTGGCAGGACTAAATTTGGGTGTTTCACTCCCCCTGCCCCGTGAAGCTTGGCACTTCGGGGTTCCTCCTTGCGTCTTCCTTAAACAAGAGGTTCATTGGCTAAAATTGGGGTCCATGTTAGACCCCAGGTACCACAGGTGCCTTTTAAACACGACGAGGGGCAGGATTTGAGGCAGTTTGTACTAGGATTCCCGCTCCACAGACAGCAGCTTGCCTGTTAAATCCGCACGCACACCCGAAAGCGAGGAGCCCGCAGAGGCCGGTACCGGTCGGGGCCGCCCGTGCGCCGGGAGCGGGGATTTAGGGACCAGCTGGCCGCGCGCTCCACTAGGGGGCGCTCGTGCACCGCGACCGCGCTCCCGCTGCCGGTACCGGTGCCGCCCGCCCGCGGCTTGCGGGGCCCTTCCCCTGCCCCCCCCGCATCTCCCCCGCCAGCGAGTGTGGCGCGGGTCTTATTTAATCCCCCGTGCCGCTCAGGATGATGTTTGGCGGTTTTTTGTTTTGCTGTGTGTGTTTTTTTTTTTTTTTTTTTTTTTTTCCCCCCATTCTTTTCTCTGTGACATTAATACAGCCATTTAAACTTTCAGCCCAAAGCGGCTGGTTTACTGGGAAGGCTGAGCCATCATCTAACGGGAATGTGTCGCAGGGGACAACCAATGTGCCTCCCTTTCTTACAGCAGTGAGATTTTTATCCTGACTGTATGCTGAAGACAATATTGTCCTGCCTGATTATTCCCCTTCCCATGCTGTAGGATTGCTGGTTTCTTTCTGCTTATTTTCTATAAAATAATGACTTGAAAATGTGCTGCTTTCACAATGAAATTCTTCTGAAATGCCCCCAAAACGCTGTTAGCAATGCCGCCATTCAAAAAGTTGGTCCATGACAGAGACTGACGTTAGCAGTGGCTTTGATTCACCGCAGGAACGTGTAAGATAACGTGGCATGGGGGGTGCCGGTTTTGTTTTCACAAGGCTAATGTCCCACTTGTAATAGCTAATGAGTCACAGCAGAGATACAGCAGACTGGAGCGACCTAAAGGCAAGGCTGTACAGATTTCTGCGGAATTTATACAGAAAACCTGATGTCAAGGAAAAACTCCATTTCATGTCTTGTGAAAGTGAAGTCATGGTAGTTACAATGTTTTGATAAAATGTTTCACCTACATAATTGGTGTTATTGCAGGTTTATTCTCTTTCTATTGCTCTTCAAATCTTTTTTTTTTATTATCCACCAAACTTTTACAAAAGGTGCAGTGGGAAGAGCAGAGTCACAGAGCTGGTCTGTGCTGGTTTTGTTTGAGTTCTGAGTAGGCTTCAGGTTTGTTAGTAACCGTGCTGAAAGCATGTGTGTAACTGTGTAGTAATTGTGTGCTCTGTTGTCAAAAACCTTAGCAAACCTTTAAGTGAGTCTAATTAAAGTAGCCTTTGATAATGGCAATAATAAAAGATTACTTTAATTTACACTGTAATGAAAGGATTGTGCCACTAAACGTTACAGGAAATAGTGGAACTACTTTTCCAGAGTAGATAGAAATGGCATGCTGTGCTTTATCATCTTGGTGAAGTCCAAGTGATCCTCTTTCACACCATCAACCAGAAATGAGGTGGTCCCTCCCTCTTCTGAGAGAGAGACCTGTGTAGTCCAGTTATGCTGGTCAGTGTTTCCAGTGTGCGTTTCTTCTGTAAACCTTGCACATACATCCCCAAAGCTGATCATTTTAACACAGATCAAGCGTGACAGGTTTTGTGGTGTCTGAACACCAGGCTTTGGGCTGGAAATGTTATGTTTTGGGTTTTTTTTTTTGTTTTTTTTTTGTTTCAGTTGGTTGTTGCTTTCTCCTTGGAGTTTCTTTTGCTGTAGTTTGTTTCTTGGCTGCTTGTCCATTAAGTCAGGATCGTTCCAGAGACATGAAATGACAGCTTCTTTTTCAGAGCACGATTCTAGATACCAATAGGATTGCCCTTCTCAAGTGAACAGGTTGCCAGCCTGTGAAGAACGGCACGGTGTGATGGACGTGTCAGCAGGACATATGGCTTTATGCTGCAGGTTAATCACCAGAGAGCCTCGTGTCACTTCTCCACTTTTCTGCTGCAGATTCTGGTTTTATTTTTATAGTTTACTGAATTTTGTAGCTGTTTTCATGAGACTCTGCATAAAGGTTGAGTTTAATGTTTTTGAGAGAGGAACCTGAAAAAAAAATTAAGCAACATACCCCATGTTCTTTTCTAAGGTAAATTAGAGCCTTGAAGTTAAGTTATAGTTAATTTTCTAAACTTCCAGTGTTCCAGTGAATAAACATCTGAAGTGGCTGAAATATGACTAATTGACACGTTGTAATATAAGCTGTTAGAAGGACTAAAACCACATATGTTTAAGCATTGAGAAACAAGAATAACATGGGAATCGGCAGCCTTAGAGGGGAATGTAAAATGCTGCTGCTGCTGCAGCTGGGACTCATGCTGATTCTGTACATTGTAAAGAAAACATCATAATAACAATAATAAAAGACAGATAAGCAACTAAGCTGTAGATTCCAGGTTCACTTTTCAGCTCTACCTAACTCTTCGTAACTTTACAATGAAAGCTTCAGAAATTGGAGCCAATTACCATAATATGTGGTGGTTTGGTGGGAGCATGTTCTACATCAGCCAGTTAAAAGGTTTTATTGCTATTAGGAGCTTGTTAATGCCCTTGATAATGTCTCTAGTTGCTTTGTAATGTCTCTTGTTGAAGTATAGAATTCTTTTATCTTCTTATTACATTATGCAGAAACTTGAATTGAAACGATATTTGCAGGAACATTTAAAGTAGTGCATCAATCAGTTTCAAAGAAGAGAAAATGTTCTCAGAATAGCTTATAAAAGGATAACTGTCAGTTTTATTTTGGATGAACAAAGAAACCGACGTAAAAAGCACTTTATTGTAAAAGCACACTGTGCAATTCAATAAATATTCCATATAAATATAAAGGAAAAGAAAGTTCATAATTATCTGATGACTTGAATGTAATTTAAGTAATATTTCCAGAATATAGCAGGCAGTGAAGCACCTTCTTCGTTCCTGTGTATTCCTACCACCAGATCAAGTCCTCGGTAGGAGACAGCTTAAATCATCTTGTTAATGATTTGAATGGGTAAAAAACTATGGTTATAATTTAACATTATCTTCCAGGAATGTAAATCTCCTCACAAACCACCTCACTGCATTAGAAAAACAGCAGCAGCATCTTCTCTCACTCTTCTTATTTTTTTCTTCCCCAAACGTGATTTCTTGTTACTTGTTTTCCCTCTAGCATTTCTAACCTGCTTTAGCATAAGGTTATTTGAGTATTTATACATTTGGATTAGAAACCTTCTATATGACTTGGGTATAAAACACGTGCACGTGGTGTTATTATCCAGGAAAACAGTTGCAAATGGTATGCTCCCTGAACCAGTAGTAGCTTGCTAGACTACACAAAATATGGCATGTTGCAAATCCCGTCTTCTAGCATGTAAACCAGAAGCAGCTCGCTCTCCTTCTTTATTTTCTAAAAAAAGAAAAAAAAAAAAGTTAAGACTGCACAGAGAGAGTTGTAAATGCTCTGCTCACGCAGCGAAAGCTTCCCAGAGAAATTTGAGTGTGTTTTGCCCTTTGGATCTGTTGTCATTTCAGAATCCAGTGTTCACCCTGGACTTCAACAGAGTAGATTTCTTGTTTAATAATTGTGTGTTTATTTCTGGAGAGTTTACTAAGGCAAAGATGTAATTGACTGTGAATGCACTGATTTATTTTATTTTGGTAACTAAATACTATGTACAAACTTTTTTTTTTTGTAATTCTGAAAGGGTATACAGCTACAACTGCATTACTAAACTGTTTATTTTTCACTTCTAAAACTTTGAAAAGAGCATTTATTTTTATTTAGTAATCATAGCAAAATAAACCCACCTTGTTCATGCCCTGTTTTAAATTCTCAGCTTGAACCTAGGTATGTTTTTAAACATGCAGATGGTTTTTGAAATTACGTACTATTTAACAAAACTGCATGGATTTTAAGGATTTACAATACTGGCTCCAGTGAAACCTGCTCTAATTGATCAATCAATTCACAGTATTCACAATGTATTTAAGCTGAAGTTTTATTTTACATTTTTCTACACAGGACATCCCTCCGTTAACTGCTCCCCTTTATTTCCCTGGCCGTGCAGGAGCTCCGAGGGACGGGGCGCCCAACGGCCTTTACCCCTGGCACACCCCGCCTCCGGCCCCTTCGCTCCTCTCTTCTCTCTGGGCAGACCCCTGCCTTTCTTGGCGCAGGTGGAATTACAATACCCCCCAAAATAGTTTATTTAATAACACTTTAAACAACTTCTGGAGAGGAGCCTGCGTAGGTTACTGAACCTGTGAGAAAGCGATGATTTGTGATGAGCGAGGTGGTGGGTTGCACACATCTGGGTACTCTGCCTGGGAAAATTGAGGTGGTTCCCACGGCAACCACCACATGCTATGTGTGTGACATACCTTACTGGCGAGGCTGGGGCTCGGTGTGAGGCGAGCCCTCCTTGGCCCCCGCGTTGTGGGATCCGCGCTTTCTGGACAGATGCCATCTCCATCCCTGCGTTGCTCCTGTGCCACTTGTCCTGACGAGCACGATCTCTCCCGTAAAACATTAGCCCTGTGTCAGAAACCCAAACACCCAAGGTAAACAAACATAATGATTTAAAAAAAACTGCGCAGAAATTGCAACTGAGCCCGTGATAATCTTGGGATCTTTTTACTGTGAGGCACTGTTCTGCCAGACCATCAGCTCTTTCCTCGTTTGGGAAAGTACATTTATTTGCCTCAAATTTGTTTGTTTTTTAACCTTTGTTATTAATGAAGCAGACTTTGCTGGCCTGAAGGAAGAGCAGGGGAACAGCGGTACTTTCTTCAGAGGCATACATCTGAAACCTGACTGGAGAAATACGTTGAAACCACGGAGTAAAAGCAGTTCACGCTTTATCTAGCATCTGTTCCCAAATGTAGGTTACTATGACAAGTGTGGTGTTGACTGCTTTCCTTTTGCAGGGGGTAACTGGACCCAGTGCCGTTTTGGAGCAGGACTTCAGTTTGAGGTGTCACTGGGCTCTGCTTTCTATCTAAAGGCACAAGAGAGGTAAAATACAGACCAGCCCCAGGGAGATGGTGGTCAGGGGTTTCTAATCCAGTACGGATTAAACAGAAGAGACCTGTGGCATATAAGGAATTATACAAACATGTAAAATTGTTGCTGGTTGAGCTGGAATGCCTCTTGTAACACTTAAGGCTTTAAATAACTCTGAA
Source organism: Tetrax tetrax (assembly GCA_009806455.1). Classification (NCBI taxonomy): domain Eukaryota; kingdom Metazoa; phylum Chordata; class Aves; order Otidiformes; family Otididae; genus Tetrax; species Tetrax tetrax. The sequence goes on from WHYT01012889.1 coordinate 29,031, forward strand.
AAGAAGAAAGGAGGAGGAATCTGACTTTCCTACATAGGAGCGTTTTCAGGTAGATGCTGGGAGGAGTAGAAGAAGTTATGAACAGATATGACAAAGGCAACAAGAAGATAGATGTTTGCATGAAACACAGAAAGTTGATTTATAGGATGAAACACTGTGACTTAGAAGCCAATAGTGTGAACCATGAAAAACCTTAAAACCGAAGGGTATTTCTTGTTCTACTATGATATGACCAAAAAAAAAAAAAAAAAAAAAAAAAAAAAAAAAATTAGTGTGTGGCAGTAGCAGCCACAACACCCAGCCAAGAATGAGAGAAATGAAATGTTTTTCTCGAGTGTACCGATTTCTAACTCCAAATGGAGGGGAGGCTTGAGAAGGGAAATGACATGGCTGAGGAGCCTTGCCTGGTGTTTATGCTGGCTGCTAATAATGCTCCTACAGGTTGACCCAACTTAAGGTACAAAACCTCTGGCCCGGGTACCGAGCATCACATTGCTGTGGCGGAATGACACTCCGTTCAGATTGCAGCAGAGGAGAAGTGATGTCTTAGCAGAAGAATTGAGTGGGAAGTGACAGCTCTTGCTGTAAAAAAAGTGGAGAATGTCTAAGAGTTAAAATAGATTCTCCTCTGAAATGCCCATATAGCTTCAATAGCTCCACGGGAGTTTTAGGATTACAAATGACAGCAAAATTTGTGCCATTCTGCATAATTGTCTTCTCTACAAAGAAAGTTTCCTACATCTGCTAGCAAAGATGGTACTTTCATTAGAAGGAAAATAATTTCAAAATGACATCTCTTTGTGCCAAGGACTAAAAAGGTCTAACAAGGAGTTCTAAAAAAATAATGAAGCATTTACATTGAATCCTTTGGTTTTACAGGTAGAATAATGACACAAAAATAAAAGAAAATTTTAATTGGTGAAGGGAAGAGGAAACATCTTAGTTCCTGACTTGTCACTATATTCATCCTCTCTCGTAGCTCCCACCGTTTTCAATGGCAATTTATAGAACTATATTTGTCTTTACTGAGGTTCAGCTCTGTTAAAAACAATCCAGTTTTATCTCTCTGCTAATGTAAGATTTCGGCCTTCCTTGACATGGGTCTCCACCAGACAAGGATGAACCCAGAATGTCTCGGTTTGGCAATGGTTCAGTCCCCTGTAATTTTATTAATTTAAATTTAGTTGCAGGCAGCACACTTAGGAAATACCGTCTCTTTTTGCCCCGTTGCAGCCCAGACACTCTCCGTGATCAACGCGTTGTCGTAGCTGGAGAGCACGAGCCCTCTGTGCTCAGCTTACAGTTCCGACTGCCATGTATGGACATTTCTAATTACTTTGGAGGCGCTCCATTTTGTACTGCATGCATAATTAGTTAGTTATTTACATTTTATTTTAGCATCTTTTCTAGCTGGTACGCTAATGAAATCCCGGTGTGACATCAGAACCTCCCTGTTGAAGTGGGTCTTCCCTTCAGGGATCAGCCACCCTTTTAAATTAATGAGCCGCTTTACAGAAATGGCTTCATAATTTCATGTGCAGTGTCTGCAAGGAAATTTATAAATGGCCTGACTCTTTTCTTAGGATCTGTTCCAAAATCTGTTGAAATTAAAAGAAAATCTCCCCTAGTATTGCATGCTTTTGGTCATCCCTTATGTGGATTTTTTAATTTCACATATTTACAATAACTCAGTGAGGGAAAAGGGGCATTCAGCCTTCACACGCATGAGCAGAAGTGCAAGTGGGAAGGAAAGGATGGATAGAAGAAAGCTGATAGCACTACAGCCCCCAAAAGTATAAGACTGGCTTTAGGTAAGAATAAGTGACATATTATTAACAAACAAACTTGTTTTTCATTTCATTTTCATTTCATTCAGAAGAATATAGGAAATGCAATTAGTCTCTCACAGAAGTGAGCTTCTTTTGAGGTGCTGTTTTGGTAAAAAAACTTGAAAATGTTGAATCCTAACTTTTTTTTTGTTAGAGAATCTGTGATAGCATTAGTCAAACTTTAAGCAGCATCTTCTCTCTCTGCTGACATCCAGCACATCCTAGATTTTTTAAGTGTAATTGAACCAAAAAAAAAAAAAAAGGCGAAAGAGAGAGAGAAAAGGTGTTGCTTAGCAACAGCCTCATTCAAATGATCAGAAATTGGTATACTTGCTGGAATTTGGGAGACAGCTCGGCAAGCTTGCCAGGTACAGGGGCTAAGGAGAGAAAGGAGCTGATGTCCAAAATGGAGAAGGCAGCCTCTACTGCCATCAGTTTAAGGATGTGTGCTCGATGCCGGGTGGTTTGAAATACACCCCTGGTTGCCTGTGTTAAGCACATTTGGGCTTCCTTGCATGCCCTTGATCATCATTTCAGTAATGGAGGACTTGTTTTGTGGCAGGTAAACATTGACAGTTTCTTTGTGATGTTTGTAAATGTGTTTATTTTCCTTCATTTTTAGACATGCTTGCCTTCTCTCTCCTCACCCTGGTTTACTCAACAAGCAAGCCTGTCCTGAAGCCAGCTCTTTCCCTTGGGTAGAGCAGCAGGACCCACTGAGTGATGTGTTTGTAGCACCAACTTCTGCCTTACGTTTTCTTGCCTGCATTCCTCTTGGAGAGTCCAACCCAGTGTGGAAAAAGAGCAAAACCTCAAAGTGTGTGTACCTGTCTGCCTGTGTGGAGGAGTATATGGAAAGGAGTCGAGGAGAGGAGAGCTTGAGAACGATTGTTCCCAAGGGAAATCCTGCACGTGTCATTTTGTCTTTCTCCTAGGAGAGGCAGCCGTTGCGCTTGATCTGGGGGAGCAACCTTGTTGCTGGGTAGAATGTCCACAGGGCATGGTGGAGAGATGTCTCCTGGTGTTTTGGCCACGAGCTGCAGCCTTAGGTGTTTTTTTTTACTTTGTGTAATGCTCTCACTACTTTCTGCACTGGTAGGTTGACCGACTCACTTTTGGGCTGCTGCATGATCATTGTTTTGACTTGGATTTTTTTTTTTTTTTAAACATTTTGAGGTTCCCTCCCTTTCTTTCCATGAGGTATATGAGGAAGGAGAGAGAAATGACTCAGTAATTCCTTTCCATGTGCTTTTGATTTGCTGTTCAGCAGCATGGGGAGGGATCTCCAGCCTTCACATGTCTTTAGATCAGGCAGGATGGAGAGCACATGTGGTGCTCCAGATACCTGGACTCCAGAAAAAGCATTCTTGAGGGTGTGCATTATCCTGGTGTCATGGGCTAATTAAGCTTCTTCTGGTTTCCCCAGTATTACTAGGGGTTTCATTAATATCACTGTAAATAGTATCTGTAAGACTGGTTGTCCCTCTGTCTGGAAACCGATGGGTGGATTTCTGTGTGCTGCAAGAGCCAGAGCACGTTGCCTCTTTGTGGCAGCATCGCCTTAAGTATATACTGTCTTGTACGATACAGGGAAGGAACTGCAGGAGTCTGAATGAAACACCACCTCTCTTTTGAAACGGACCATCTTTTTATTCCTCCCGGTCTCCTTGCTGTTTGGGAAGGCTGCCTTTCCCACACAGCTCCAAGTAAGAAGACATGCAGAGGAAAAATTGGTAATTTTTCCCTCCCGTATAATGAGGGAAGAGCTCTGAGAGAGGAAAAGTGACCAGGGCTCACAGGCACTTAGGAGGAAACTAGTTAAAATTCTGCAGCTCATTCCCTTTGTAGGGGAGAATCCCATCCCTGTGTGGATTGACTTGCCAAGTCATTTGCAGAAACAATTATAAAATGCAAATATTTATGAATCACTGTATATGTTGTAATCTATTTCCAAAACAAACATTGCTTTGTACTGTGGCTCCTAAGTGCTTTGAGTGAAGAGATTTTCCAGCATTTAATCCCATTTTGAGCAATAAGCTGCAGGGAATAAATGCTGCTAGTCAGACCGAGGGGTGATGCTGCAGCATTATGTGCTCCTGGCAAGTTGTTGTCTCTGTTCAACAAGTGTTTGTGAAAATATTCAAATAAGAGGGGTTTGTTTTGTTTGTTTGGTTGGTTTTTTTTGGTTTTTTTTTTTTTTTGTTTTTAATTGAGGCAAATGTCATAGCTGAGCAGGTGGTGGGTTGCAAGCCCTGGCCAGAGTCTCTGTGCAGGCTGCTTCTTTCTCTTGCAGGCAGGACCCTCCTTGCCCGTGGCCACTGGTGTGGGTTTTGCCCCGTGGCTGAGTGTGGACCCCAGGGTGTGGGAGATGCAAGGCATCTCTGGTGTCTGCTGAGAGAGCTCGAGGTAGAAATAGCCAAGAGGGGAAGGGAAAATGAGAAGACCGAGGGTACCGTGGAGGTTTAGGATTTCAACCCCTGTATGGTGAATCCTTGGGACGGAGAAGGGAGCGCTTTGCATGCTTGGTGTTTTTAGGAAGGCATGGACTTGTAGTCAGGATGGGCTGAATCCCTGCCTGGTGGGTGTTCATGCCTGTGTGAGATGGTGCCTGCTTTGGTGGGGGTGGGAGGGCAATGCCCTGCGCCTCCGCCGCTGCCCTTCGTGCTGCTCCCTGGCAAACCATCCCGCTGTGTGGCACCAACCGGGGACGCTCCCAGTGACTGGGTGCATTGGAAAACCTTGTGAGGGAAACATCAATTGTACTGATTCTGAGAGAAAGCGACTTGTGATCCAATACATTGGCAACTGGCAGGAAATAGAGGTGCTGCCATAATGTTATACAGTGAATATCACTTTGCAGGATGAATTCCGGTGCCTTGCCTTGATTATATTTCTCCCTATAAGAGGAAATATTGAGGCTTTTTTTAAAGGGTAGCCTGGCTCCAAGGAGCTGCTTTATTTCTGCAGCAGTTGGTAATGTGGCTGTGTACAAGTACTAATGGTCTGCGTGAAGCCTGACTGTTTCAGGAGCTGGGTTAGTTATGAAGATTAAGACCGGGCCTGATAGACAGGTACAAAGTCCTTTATCAAAATATAACATAAAAATAAGAGAGAGTAAATCAAAGTGTATGGAGGAAGCGGATTCTTTCGTTGTGGAAAATATCTCGAGCATTAGTCACTAACTTCCTTTTGCTGGGTAGACGCAAACATGACAAAGGAGGTTATCTCCTTCCAAATTACCATCCACGGGGGTTTTTAAGTAGAAAATTCGTCCCTGTGCAGAAGGCCGCCACAGTAGGTGCTGGCCTCTGAGCTGAAGATTATTATGCACTTCTTAGTTTGTCTCTCTTTATAATTAAGCTCATCACATAGAGTTTGAATAAATCAGAGTATAAATGCATTATTAGAATGAAGTTATATAATACGCATGTGTCTCTAATACCGATCTGTTATATAAATCTGCTATGTACTGCTGTATGGCAGTGTATTTATTAAAAATCCAGCATTTGTATATTCCTGTAATGGCAGATCTTTTCTCAACTGCTTGTGAGCCTGGGGGTATGCAACAGCCGTTTATCATTGTACTCTGATGAAACACTGATACAAATGAAAATGCTGCAAAGAAATGTGGACCTACATTAATATGGGAAGCTACAATTTCAGGGACTAATACACTTCTGTATCTCATAAATTGACTTATGCCTTGGCTTATTTTCAGAGAGCTCCTCTATAAAATAGCAAAGAATATGTAGTCTCTGTATGCACAGTAAGGCAGACATAACAGAAATAGCAAAAAAAAAAAAAGTAATACAAATTGAATGTAATATTATGTATTTAAGATCAGAGGAAATAATTTGAAGAAGAAAAGCCTTGGATGGTAAGACTGATACTCAGCTTGTACCCAGTGCTTTGCAATAATCTTTAAAAATGGTGTTTACTTAACTATAAAACAATAGGAGTGAAAACCAGGTAAGTCTGGTAATGTCTTTGGCAGAAGGGGTTTAGATCTCTTCCCTCTGCGATCCCGAGGGTGCTTGCTTTTTGTTCAGATCGAGCGCTTGGAGACAGAGTAGCAGAGAGTGCAAACGCCTCCCTTTCTTTAGAAACTCAAAACCCTCCGGCGCAGGCTGGGTGGAGGGCAGCTTGGCTGTTCCCACTGGGAATCCCTCTGGGGATGGAGTGTTACCGAGAGCACGCTGTCACCTCTTGCTGCAGGAGGCTCTGCATGTTTGCCTGCAAAGTGTTTTTTGGGTAACTGGCCCAGCCAGGTGCTATGCGCCCCATCTGACGTCGGCACTCCGGGCTGTGCGGCACTGGGCCATGCGTCAGTCAGCGTTGCGTCTGGAGGGCTCTGGTGGCCTCTGGCTTTTTGGGCTGGTTTTGGCTGTTCTCATTAATTCCCCAAGAAGCCAGACTGCTTAAGGAATAAATAAAAGTTTGGGTTATAAAATCCAGCCATTATTGGAAAAGTTGACAAGAAGCCATAAATTCTGAGAGTCAGAGCTTTTCAAACCTGTTTTTTTTTTTTTTTTTTTTTTTTTTTTTTTTTTTTTTTT
>WHYT01012890.1:2422-12641 GCA_009806455.1 Tetrax tetrax
TTTACCCCGGCTTGGGCTCCGCAGCACCGGGATGGTGAAATCCAGCAGCGGGGGCTGCTCGGTGGCCGGAGACCCCCCCAGCATCCCCCTGCCTTGCGTAGGGGCTTGTTTTTGTTTTTCCCACCCCGGGCTTCGGGCAGCGCCGGAAAGAGCTGAGAACGGAGGCCTCGCCGCCACCGCGGCTGCCGGCGAGGCTACAGGGAGGGAAAAAACACCGGGAGAGGAATTTGGGTTCCTCCACGGAACTCGTGCCAGAGGTATCCTGAGGCCGGCCGGCCAGGCGGGACGGCTGCCCGCCGGCCGCCCCGGTGATGCCACCCCTCTGCGTGGGTGCCAACCGGCCATCCGCTGTCGCGGCGGAGGAAGAGCTGCCCGTGCCGCCGCGTCTCTTCCAAGGATGCCAAAATGGGATTGCTGGGAGATCCGGCCCTTGGACCAACCCGCGGGCGGCCGGGGAGGGAGGAATGAGCCGTGGCCTCGGTTTCCCTTCACCCGGTCAGCAGGATATCCCGGTGTCGGTGCCCGGTTGCGAGGAGGGCAGCCGCTGGGTCGGATCCCGGTCGTGTCTCCGGCTGGGAAAGGCGGCCGGCATCGCTCCCGCCGTCCCCCACCGTGCCGGTGGGGAGCAGCTCGGCCGGGGCTCGCTGTGTTTGCACCCGCTAAGCAAACATGTCCGGCCGGAGGGTTTGCTCGTGGCTCGGCCCCGGGGGACCCAGGGGGGTTGTGAAGCAATTTGGCCACGAGAGCCGGGACCCCTCGGGTGCCCCCAGCAGCCGGGGAGGGATGCAGCCCACCCAGCTCCCCATGTGCGCCTCAGTTCCCACATTTGGGGGTGCCTGGCTAAAGCGGGGCGCTGACATGCTTCTGCCACCCCCTTCTGTCACCCTGCTGTCCCCACTCATGGGGAGGGGGACGCGGGGGCACGCAGCTCTGCATGGCTCACGCAACCCCCCGGGGTGAGCGCTCGAGGTGGGGGGAATCTGCTCCCCATGGGGGGCTCAGCATCTCCCAGCGATGGCAGAGCCACGGGCTGTGGACGGGATGGGGTGCATCACGTGTGTGGATGGGGCTGGGGGTCCAAGCCCCCCTTCCCGGGCGTACGAGCTTCCCAGGCGTGCCCGGAGCTCTCTGGCTCCGGCTGCCTGGGTTTCACCTAGATTACACTTTCCAGGCGTAGTCAGCGGAGGCTACTGGTTGCAGTCACACTTGTCAAGCTGCCCAAAAATATTTTCCAGCCGTTATATGTCACTTATTCATGCAGGGTAAAAATCCACCCGCGGAGCCGGGGCCGGCGGGAGGCCTGCGGTTCGGAGCTCGGGACGGCACAAGAGAGCAGGGAAATCTCAGGCCGATCGCGGGAATCTGGCTTTATCTTTGTGTAATCACCCGTTCGGCGAGGCGGCGTGCTCCGCCGGGGGCCGGGTGGGCGACGGCGAGGCCGAGGGGGGGGCTCGCTGGTTCGTCCGCCGTCGCTGCCTTCCCATCTTGGCTCCTGGGAAACCCTCCGGCTGCTGATTCACGCCGGCGGGTCGTGGCGAGGGGGGCAGACGGCGTTTCCCGAGGGTTTTATCCGGCGTCGTGCCGGGACTGGGAAACACATGGGATGGGGCAGCCTTGGGGAGCCGCCGCCGGACCCGCGGAGAACAAAGCAGCCGGGGAGGATATGAGGAAAGCAGGAGGGATGGCTCCTGGGTGGTTTTCCCCAAATTTTTCACCTTGGCTGTTCCAGGAGGGGTGTTTTCAGGGTGAGAACGTTCCCTCCTGGTTGCCCACGGCTTTGCCGGAGGTCTCCGGCATCGCGGTCGGGAGAGAAAGCGGCATTCCCGCATCATCCCACGGAGCTGCGGGGAGCGAGCGTCCCGCTTCAAACCTGGCCGAGGGCTGTCGGTCACCGCTGTTGGGTCTGCCTGGGGGGCTCTTCCCGACAAACCCCCCCCTCCATAAGGAGAAAATCCCCCTCCACTACCTCTCGAGCGAGAGGGTGCAAGCAGCCAGGCCTGGGAGCCAACTTTGGGAGGTTTGGAAGGTGAATCGGTGCTCGGGGAGGGCTGGTGGGGTGAGGATTGAGCAATAAAAGCACGGAGGGGGGGGGATGTTTGCACCCAGAGCGCTGGGGCAGATGCACGGAGGTCTGGGAGCCCCTGGGTGCCGGCGTCCCTTGGCAGGGACGGGTGCAGGGGCACGATCCGGCCTGAGAGCCCGGGATGCTCCCACGCGCGCTGAGCTGGGTGTCGGGGCGCGTTCCCAGCGCCGAGGGGCTCCGGTCCCCACGCTCGCTCCACTCCTCATGGGGGCACGCACCGGCAAACCCCCTCCCTTCCCCGATCCCCTTGGCAGAGCAATTTGTAAATATTTTCCTTTCCAGCAGCTCTGTCTTTCACAAGTGACCGATGCCGCTGGCCTGGGCTCTGTTTTTTCCTCAGTGACCGGGCTCCACGGAGGGGGGGGTAGGGAGACCCCCCCTCCCCGGGGCTCTGGTTTGGCATCCTGCTCCATTTGCTGTCAGGGAAGAGGAGCAGAAGGAAAATCCTCCCCTGGAGCGATCCAACCATCCCTCCCGCTCCTGACCTGCCCCTGGATTTAGCTGGAAGAGGTTTGGTGCTGCGGGATGTGTTTATTAGCGGCCGGGTTCCGGGGATGCTTATTTCATGCGACGCTGCGGCGTCACCCGGCACGGAGCGGGCAAAGGGCTTGGAGCCCGCACGCCGATGCCCAAAGCTGGGGAGGGGAACTGGCCGCGGATGGCCAGGGGTCTCCGGGCGGGATGCGCCTTGCACCGCAGAGGGATACAGGGGGGGAACTGAGAAACGGGATCCCCGTCCCGGCGCGGATCATCCCTCCGCCTCGGGCAGTGTGCTTTAGCATCTCTGCCTTTCCCCGTGCCTCAGTTTCCCCACCGGTTGCAGAGGGGCCCTGATCTGGCCTGGCTCCCAGCCTGGCCGCCGAGGTTTGAATTCCTGCTTTGTGCCTGCTGCGCTGGTCGGAAGGTGCTCTGGGAAAGCAAATATTCCTCGCCCCGGCGTTTACGGCCTGGCTGCCGGCGAGGGGCACCGGGAGAGGGGCTGCGCTGCCGCGGGGGGAGAGGAGAGGGCCCGGCTCACCTCGGCTGCCTGCCTCCGTCCTGTCCCCAACGTCCTCGGGGTCTCTGGTGGGGACCCCGACGGCCCTGGGGATGCTCTGCATCCCTCCGCCTTCGCACCCACGCCTCCGCCCCGGGCAGGACAGACCCCCCCGAAGCCTGAGGGGACCCCCCCAGCCCTGTCCGAGCGGGATGCCCGCTCCGCTCGCCGTGGCCCCGGCGTGTTTTGCCGTGAGCGGAGCTCGCAGCGGGCGCAGCTGGGCTGGCGTGCGGGGGCGAGGGGGCGGCGCGAGGAGCATTCCTCACATATTTAACGGCTCTGCCGAGCCAGTGGGATGCTGCCCCGGTGACTCCACGGCTTTACGACCCCGGCAGCTCGGCCGAGGCCGGGATGCACCTCCTAAACCGTTCTCCTCCATCCCGTCCCGGCGATGCCTCCGGCCCCGGCTGGAGCAGAGCGACTCGCTCCCTGCCTCCTCGCACGCTCCGAACCGGCCCCTCTGCTCCGTGCCTCGCACCGGGCGCGATGCTCGTGGCTGGGCGTCGCACGAGGACTTCCAGGGGCTGGGCTGGAGCTGCTAAGCCGGCGAGGAAAGGCTGGGAGCTGAGCCTGCGCTCCCGGGCAGGGGATGCTGCCCGTCGTGCCGGAGCCTGTCCCGGCCCGTGACGCTTTGAGGGCCGGCGGGAGCCGCGCAGGAGCGAGGGTCTTTCCCGTCCGGCACTGCACACGGAGGCTCGTTTGCCCCAGACTGACCTGGAACATGATCCCGTCCTGTTTATCTGCCGCCCTCCCCTGCCAAGGCTTCCCCGCCGCTCTGTTTGCTTTTGCCTGCTCACCAGAACATCGCGTTCGCACCCCGGCCTCTTCCCGCGGGTTATCTTTTTGTATTATTATTATTATTTTTTTTTTTTTATTCCTTCTTCACATTTCCCAACCTTGGTGGAGTCCGAAGTCAGGCTCATCCCAAAATCCTGGCGACGTCGAAGAGGTCAGGCCCACGGGTACCCCTCTCCGTTGCTTGGGTGGAAGGGATGCTGAGCAGCTCCTGCATCCTCGGCGTGCTGGGGCAAGGGGGACAGAGAGACCCTCGCAGGGACAGCCACCACGCCGCGCGCGGGCAGGAGGTGCCTGTAGCATCGGGATGGGGTGCCGCGGGGGTTGGCCCGCGTCCGAACGAAAAACCTTGTTTGTCTAAAGCTTCGGCCCCGGGGGTTACGTCACCGTTCCAAGAACCCGAAAGAAAACACAGAGCACAAAAAGTCAAACAACAGCGGAGGGCTGAGTTATCTCCTGGCTTCGGGGCGGGGAAGAGCTCGGTGGGAGCCTCGCCGGCAGGTCCCAAACAGCTGGTTGTTTTCCGGGCGACGGGAGGGATGTGCGTGGCCGCAGCCCAGATGCTCCCGCTCGCCCCTTCCCTGCTCCCGTCCCCGCTCCTCGGTGGCCGATGGGGACGAGGATGGGGTCACCCTGTCCCCGTGACCGGTGCCTGCCCTTGAAGCCGGTGCCCCGCTGGCATCGCATCCTCTCTGCCGGTACCGCGGCTCGGACCTTGCCCCCGGTGCCTCCGCGGCCGGCGCTGCGTTGAGCAGAGGGCAGCCCCCCGCCAGCCGTGCCCCCCGGCCTGGGGTCCTGGGCGGGGGTACGGGTTGCAGGGCACGGGTGCTGAGAGGTGCGATGCTTCGGTGGGTGCTGAGCTGCTGGAGCCCAGCCCGGCTCCCCGACACATTTCTCCCTGCTCCCACCTGTGTTTTCCGAGCCCTGGCAGCTCCTCACCACCCATGGCAGTGAACTGGGACCATTCCCGACACGGCGCCTTCGCCCCCCCGGCTTGCAGGGGGTCCCCCCCGCTTTGGAGGGAGGATGCTCTCTTGGTGAGCAGGGACAAGTGGCAGCGTCCCCGACGAAGCCCCTTGGGGTGGTCAACAGCCTCTGGGAAATTTTGGTGAGCAGAGACCCCCCCCCCCCAAACCATCCCACGTGTCACCGGGCGCAGGGAGCGAGGGGGAGGAGGATGCAACCGGAGCCCAAACCAACGTGGAAGTTTCTCAATCCAACGCTTCGGGCTCGTCCCCAACGTGTCCTGACAGGGACGGCTGCCGGGACAGCCCCACGGCTCCGCCGTCCCCTCCGGGAGCAGCCAGCCGCCTTCCCCGCCCCGGGGGCTGGGGATTTTTTGGGGGAAGCCGAGCTGCCTTGCACCGCCCGGGAAAGCAGCCCCACGTCCCCGCGCTCGCCTGCCCGGCTCTCTCACGTATCCCAAATCCCTCACATATGGTTTCTATATCACTTGGCTCTGCCGGCGCTTGCTCGGCTGTAAGCGAGCTTAACTTTCCCTTGTCTTTCCATGCGGCTCTTGGCACGGGACGCTCATCCTTCTCCCCGGCCCTGGTCCTCCCCCGCGCTGCCCGTTCGGACACGTCTCTCCCGGCCCCGGGGAGGGTGCGGGGAGGCCGGGGCCGGCTCCTGCCTCCGCTCTGCCCTCAAATTGAAGCTTTGGCCGTGCCAGCGGCGGGTCGGTGCCAGGGGAGGTGCCGGCCTCGGCTTGTTTGCTCTTCCCTCGGCTTCGCCGCGGGTCGGCTCTCCACCCCGGGGCTTCCTCGGCCGACAGACCCAAAATGCGGCTCTTTGACCCCAAAGCGCTCCACACCACCGCTGGAGCAGGGTTTGGGCTCGGTGCCATGCAAAGGCACGGGGACCGGTCGAGCTGGGGCGCCCGGGCCAGTCCTCTCGCCCCGTGCCGGTTGTTTTGGATACGTCAGGGTTATCCTAATTGTCCCGCCTTGCTTTTGTAATTAGTGGCTCTTTTGGGATCCACTTGCTAATTGCTTGGAGCGTGCGCTTGGCATCGCTCCCCATCAGCCCCTGAGCCGGTCCAGCCACCTCACTCCCCACCACGGCCAGTTCTCTGCCCTTCCCCGGGGGCGGGCGAGGGCAGGGGGTGCCCAGGACCACCCGTTCACCCCCAGGATGCCCACGAACCCGGTGAGAAACCCAGCTCCACCCCGCGTTTGCCGCATCCGGAGCCCTTGTGCCGGCGCTGGCGCGGCGGCACGGCATGACCTCAGCCAGCCCTCGCGCTCGGGCCGCGGCGTTTCCGCAAAAGCCGGGTCCCCGGGGCTCAGCGCCGGCCAAGCGCCGAAGCCGGCGGCCGCGTCCCGCAGCGTCGACTCACGGCGAGGCCGCGGCGCGCGGGAGGGCAGGAAGAAGAGGAGGAGGAAGAAGGAGGAGGAAGGCTTGTGTCCTCCAGCCTCGTCGTGCCGAAGCATCTCCGCGCCCCCAGCCCCCGGGGCAGACAGACGGACAGACGGACGCCCCTCGGTCAGCTCCGTTCCCGAGGGCGCCGGGCGCAGCGGGAGCTTCCCGGGCCATATGGCTTTGCTTGGCCGTGGCAGATGACGCGGAGGTCGTCGGAGCCATCCCGGGGCTGTCAGAGCTCGCACCGGGCTGGGGGGGAAGGATGGGGGTCCCGAGCCCAGCGCTGGATTTTGCGAAGTGAAGAGAAAGCAGTTTTGCAACACAAATAATAACGGAAACCCTAAAAAGTGACGGGCCGGGCTTTATGGGAACCAGATGTCAGCGCAGGGCTGGCTCCAGCGGCTGGGAGGAGCGGAGGGGGGGCCCGGCCGGCACCACGCTCACTTTCCTTCCCAGCCCCGGTTGCAGGAAAGGGGGAGGAGGAGGAGGAGGAAGGGTTTGCCTTCCTCTTCAGGGGCGTGCTGGGTCTGGAGGGACAGGGGAGAGGCTGGGAATGGGGACCCCAGCCCCCGACGGGGTTTGGGGTCCCATGGGAGAGGCATGGGGGGCTCACACCTCCTTCCCCCCCCCCCCCCCCCCCCCCCCCCACCCCACCCTCAGCTGCCTTCCTGGGGGACATCGCCCTGGACGAGGAGGATCTGCAGCTCTTCCAGGTGGACCGGGTGGTGGACCTGGCACGCCGCACCATCACGCGCCTGCCCACCAACTCCTCAGGTACCGCCGCAGCCCCAACCCTCCCGGCCACCTCCGTCCCCGGGCTGGGGGCTGCCGCCCGCGCTCATCCCCCACCCCGCACCTCGCAGGCAACACCAACGTCACCAACGCCGGCCCACGGCCGGCCCGCCAACCGCGCAACCGCGGCCGGCAACGGGCACGGAGCCGCCGTGCCGCCACGTCCCGGCCGGAGAGAGTGTGGCCGGACGGGGTCATCCCCTACGTGATCAGCGGCAACTTCAGCGGTGAGTGCGGGCTCCATCCGGGGGGATGCTCCATCCCCGGCGTGCCTCAGTTTCCCCGTGTCGGGCTGACGGGCCCCCCACCACCGCCGCCCCCCTCCCGCAGGCAGCCAGCGAGCCATCTTCCGGCAGGCGATGCGGCACTGGGAGAAGCACACTTGCGTCACCTTCCTGGAGCGCAACGACGAGGACAGCTACATCGTCTTCACCTACCGCCCCTGCGGGTACGTGGAGGGGGGGGAGGCCCAGGACCACCCTGCCCCTCGGCTCTTGCGCTGCGAAGAGGGAGCGCGGCGGCTCGCGGCAGCGCTCGTCGGGATGCTTTGGCACCGAAACGCCCGCGTCGGCGTGCGCGTGGCGCTAACCGGCTGGCCCGGACCCACGCGGTTTCGTGGAGGGGTGGGAAGCGAAGGGGTCTGGTCCCTGCGGGTGGCCGGGGCACGGGAGGTCCCGGAGCCACGGAGCTGCGGCGCTCACCGCCGCGGGCCGGGGGCTGAGGTCGGTGGAGCGGCACCAGCCCGGGCTTGCAGCGGAGCCGACGCCAAGGCAAACAGGGGTTTGGAAGAGCTCGGCGTCTTCACGCGTCGGGGCACGGCCCCGGCCAAGCAGATGGCGGTTCGGAGGAGGCTTTCCCCTGGAACGGGCTGCGGCGCGACGGCGGGGGGGTGCTGATCCGCACCCCCGCGCCCACACGGGCCCTCAGCTTGGGTCTGGCACGCGAGCTGCCGGGCACGGACAAGGGTCCGCGCGCGGTGTAGGAGGGGCACCCACGGGAATGGCACCCTGGGATGCCATGCCGTCCCGTGCCGTGCCGTGCCAAGCAGCCCGGGGGCAGGAGCCGAGCTCTCCCAGTTTCCAGGCAGAGCTGGGGCTGGAGGCATGGCTCACACTCCCCGCGTGGGCAGGACGGCTGATGCTTCCAGCCATTCCAGGAGCAGGGATGCTTCCCAGATGCTCCGCACCGAGCGGGACCCAGGGGGGCTGATCCTCCCGGCCTGACTCATCTCTTTACTCCGGGAAGCACCGGGATGCCCACGCCGCAGGGGCTCACCCAGTGCCACCCACCTCCCCCCCGCCCAGGTGCTGTTCCTACGTGGGCCGCCGAGGCGGGGGACCCCAGGCCATCTCCATCGGCAAAAACTGTGACAAATTCGGGATCGTGGTGCACGAGCTGGGCCACGTCATCGGGTTTTGGCACGAGCACACGCGCCCCGACCGGGACGACCACGTCTCCATCATCCGGGAGAACATCCAGCCAGGTAGGGACCAGGCTCCCTCCTCCTCCCTGCCCTGGGGTGCTGCCAAATCTGGGCTCCCTCCAGCCTCCCCCACCCCGCCGACGTCCCCGTCCCGCCTCCCTCCCGCAGGGCAGGAGTACAACTTCTTGAAGATGGAGCCAGAGGAGGTGGAGTCGCTGGGCGAGACGTACGATTTCGACAGCATCATGCACTACGCCAGGAACACCTTCTCCAGGTACGCGGCCCGGGCTGGCTCGTCCTCCCCTCGTGCCACCGCGCCACGTCGGCAGCTCCGCGCTCGGTGCGAGGTTCCCCGGCTCTCCCGGAGTTTTGCCGTGGCGTGGCGTGGCAGGATGAAGCCCCGTGGCGTCCGTTTCCAGGGCAGGGACGGTGCTGGCCCTGCGGTCACCTCCGGCGGGGACACGTCCCCGCTGACTCACCGGCCCGCAGGCTTTAATTAGCCGGGCTGTTTTTAGCATCCTTCCCGCCCGCCGCGGAACGGGTGCTTTCCGGCCGCGCGCTCGACCTCTTCCCCTCTCTCACCCTCAGGGGCATCTTCCTCGACACCATCCTGCCCAAGTACGACGTGAACGGCGTGCGGCCCGCCATCGGCCAGCGGACGCGGCTGAGCAAAGGGGACATCGCCCAAGCCCGCAAGCTCTACCGCTGCCCGGGTGAGTGCCGCCGGGACGGGGGGGCCCGGGCAGCCTGGGGTGAGCGTGCGCGGGGCCGTATCTCCCGGAAAATAGCGCTGCTTTCACCCCGAGACTGGATAAAGGAAGCGTCGCCCTGGCTGGATCCATTGTTTCCAGTGGAAAAACCCTTGTTGGGGCCCTTCTTGCCATCAGAACCCCTGCTAGGAGAGCACAAGTTGCCACGGTGCTTTTTTGGGGTGTTTGTGAGCAAAAGCTAAATGCAAGACCTCGGTGAGCCTCGCAGGGCTCTGCCCCTGTGAGCAAGGGCATCCTTGGCTGCTCTCTCCTCCGAGAAAAGAGCATCCCTTCCCGCGAGCGTCTTCCAGGAGCATCCCTCCCTGTGAGCCTCTCCCAAGAACATCCCTCCCCGCGAGCATCTTCCAGGAGCATCCCTCCCCACGAGCATCTCCCAGGAGCATCCCACCCCACGAGCATCTCCCAGGAGCATCCCACCCCTCGAGCATCTCCCAAGAACATCCCTCCTCGCAAGCATCTTCCCGGAGCATCCCTCCCCGCGAGCATCTCCCAGGAGCTTCTTCCAAGAGCAAAACATCCTCAGACACCGTCTTCCAAGCGCATCCTCCGAGCCACCCCGACAGCAAGAAGGGTTTTGGGAAGAGGCACAGTCACCGGCAGGATGGGAGAGCGCGGTCCCACTGCAGGCCACGAGCCGGGGATGCTTGTCAGGACCGGGCGCAACACGTCGTCACCTCCAGTGACGCCAAGGACCGTGGCCCAGAAGCAGTGGCGCTGCTGGCTCCAGTCCCCCCCCGGCTGCAGGCGTGCGCTCCGGGAATGGACCAGCGACATCTGCAAGGAGTTTGGCTCCCGCGCTTAATTCCAGCGCCTAATTAGCAGCCTGGAAGAGGGACGCCTTTGTGAGGGGCCCCGGCAGCCAGCTGTGCCGTGTTCGGGGGCTGCGAGCGCGAGCAGGAAAAGTGATTAGTTTGGAGGGGGAGGAAAAAAAAGAGGAAAAAAAAGGGAAAAAAAAAAAA
>WHYT01012891.1:0-11586 GCA_009806455.1 Tetrax tetrax
AGCCTGTATTTGTGCCTGGGATTGCCATGACCCAGGTGCAGGACCTTGCACTTGGCCTGGTTGAACTTCATGAGGTTGGCACGGGCCCACCTCTCCAGCCTGTCCAGGTCCCTCTGGATGGCATCCCTCCCTTCCAGCGTGTTGACGGCACCACACAGCTTGGTGTCATCGTTGAACTTGCTGAGGGTGCACTCTATCCCACTGTCCATGTCGCCAATTGAACAGGGCCGGGCCCAACACAGACCCCTGAGGGACGCCACTGGTGACCGGTCTCCACTTGGACATCAAGCTGTTGACTCTCTGAGTGCGGCCACCCAGCCAACTCCTTATCCACCAAGTGGTCCATCCATCGAACCCATGCCTCTCTGGTTTAGAGAGAAGGATGTCGTGCGGGACAGTGTCAAATGCTTTGCACAAGTCCAGGTAGATGATACCCATTGCTCGTCCCTTGTCCACCGATGCTGTCACCCCGTCATAGAAGGCCACCAAATGGGTCAGGCACGATCTGCCCTTGGTGAAGCCATGTTGGCTGTCACCTCCTTGCTCTCCATGTGCCTTAGCATGGCTTCCAGGAGAATGTGCTCCATGACCTTGCCAGGCTCCTCTATCACCTGCAGGAGGAAGTTGTCATCCTCGCATTCCAGGAACCTCCTGGACTGCCTGGGCCCTGCCGTGTTGTCTCTCCAACAGATGTCGGGGTGGTTGAAGTCCCCCATGAGGACCAGGGCTTGTGACCGTGAGGCTTCTCCTATCCGGCTATAGAGCGCCTCGTCTGCTCTGTCCTCCTGGCCAGGCGGCCTGTAACAGACCCCCACCATAATGTCCCCTGTCCATCTCCATCCTCTGATCTTGACCCATAAGCTCTCTGTCAGCTCCTCCTCCATCCCCATGCGGAGCTCCACGCACTCCAGCCGGTTGCTGACATAGAGAGCGACTCCCCCTCCTCGTCTTCCCCACCTGCCCTTTCTAAAAAGCCTGTACCCCTCCATGTTGATGCTCCAGTCGTACGAGTCGTCCCACCACGTCTCCTTGATGCCAACAAGGTCGTGTCCAGTTTGTCAAAAACAAAGTGAACACACTAGAGTGTTTTATGCTCCTTGCTCCTTTTATCAGGGAAAAAAAAACCAACACGCAAGATGACTAAGCCAGAAACTAAACACTAGCTTTGGTGGCAAGAAGAGAGGCTATTTGAGTGTTTGGTTTTTTTTCCCCATAGATTCTGATCACAAGTTCTTTGCATAAGCTACCTAGCACTCTCCCACCACAAATGAAACAGAACCAGGTTTCAGAAACTACTGATTTATCCTCATTTTTAGGAACCTCAGGAGAAAGTAGCTCCAAACTTAGGTCAAATGGGACGTCCTTTAGCATCTCTAGCACTCCCCTCAAACTCCACACCTCCTACTTTCAGGTTCAGAGTTTATATCTTAAATGTTAATGCATTACTAATGTCCTTAAGCATAGAAATGTTTGAAAATTTTCTTTTGAAAAGTAAAAAGGAAGCCTAGTTAATTAAATAACTAATATCAGAATTCTTAATATTCACATAGGTTGCAAAATGAAGCATTGAACAATTCAAATATCCACATGTAGAATGATTGTGCATACTGATATAAAAAGCAGCCACTTTAACCACAAAACAGACAAAAAAAAAACTTTCAGAATTTACTGGGAAAGAATGTTGAAGAATCACAGCAAAATTATTTTTGCACGCAACTTTGTATTTCACATACAAAGCTATGTCTGCTCTCCAACATCAAGAGCTACGGTGAGGGACTACACAGAACAAACCTAGCACCCTCAGCTCTTACACATAGTAAGAAAACTCTGAGCTATCTGTCAGACACAGACAGCTCTCAGGAAACTAACTTGAGCAATGCACTTTCCTTGTGTCCTGGTTCTGGCAAGGACAGAGTTAATATTTACCTGAGCTGGGAGGAGAACTGGAGCTGGTGGCCCCTATGGCTGGGGCACCCAGCTGGGTTAGTTAACTAATTAGCCAACAGCTGGGGTTAATTTACCCAAATTGGCCAAAGGGCTGTTCCATCCCATCTGACATGGTGCTCAGTGTATCAGTGAGGAGGGTGCTGAGGGGAGCCTCCTGCTACTTGGAAGAAACTGGGTGTGGAGATTTGTTGTAAGCCATTATACTGTATTTGTGTTCCATCACTGTTTTGTTTTCTTTTGTCATTGCTGTTAAATTTACTTTTTGTTCAATCTCAACCCACATGTTTTTGCTGGGGTTTTTTTTGTTTACTAATTCTCCCTTCTGTCCCACTGGAGGGTGGGGGGAGTGAGAGAGACACTGCATAGTCTGGTCCTGATCAGGGCTGAACTACAACACCTTGTCACAAGGAAAGCTAAATACTTTTAATGTCTATTGTTAAAAGTTTATGTAGTAGTATTTAAGTTTATTTGTATCTGTTGTGTATACTCTGAAGCAAAATAGAAGCACAGTCTGTCTTTATCTAATCCTTGTGGTTGCTATATATTTTAATAGACATATCAAAATGACACCGAACAGACAAAAACTCAGGACTGGTTCACAAGCCCCATGAGTATTTATTATGGAATCACAAACAGCAGGATTTCACACTCTGCAGCAGTCCTCCCACAAATAGGAAGTTTGTTTTTTTTTTTTAACAGAAGACACACACACAACTTGTTAATAACGTTACACCTGAGCATTTAACTCTGATGTTGTTTTACTCTCAAAAAATATTACGCACTTGTAGAAAACAAGATTTTATATATAAAGTACTTAATGCCACATAAAAGATCATTCCCTCTTTTTTTTTAAATACATTGTCACATCAAATCACCTGTAACATTACCCGTAAAACCTTCCCCCAATCAATGAAACTTTTAGAAGAGTATAAGCCTTTTTAATCTGAGCATGGAGTTAATGTGTAGAAAGAGTAATCACTTAAAGATTCTACAGAAGCAAAAGATCATTTTAAGAAAAAAAGCTTTTCGATGTTCCTGCTCAGAAGAACTTACTTTAGAAACTGCATGGTTCAAATTTTCACATTTAAGTAAGCTTAAATGATGTTACCAGAACTTAATCTTCACTTCATTATTAATATTTTAATAGCTTATGATTAAAAAAAAAAAAAAAAATCAAAGGAAAAGTCTTACACTTGGGATTTTCAGCAATGTTACACATGCAGCTAGTTCTACTTCTGTGTTTCTAGCGTGGCTTCCTATTTATCTTAGGCACAATTTTGTGAGGATTTCACTTTCACATATTTCTCTAGCTTTAACGTATTTTATTTAATGAGTAACTCATAAGTGAATACGCTGACATTTCAAAACGGAGATTCATCCAGCCATATTACTCAATCCTTGATTTTTTTAAAAAATAGCAACTCAAGCCAAAGGCACAAAACAGTCTTAGGAACACAGAACAGAAAATTATTTAATTGCACATCCATATCTTCATACTGCATGCAGTTCCTGGCTTATCTCAAAAAAAAAATACAGTACAACAGATATGCACACGCATAAGAATACCTCAGTGTAAGAGGAGATTATACAGAATAGATTTCATCAGACTGGAACAGACATCTGAGGACACAATCTGTTTTCATTTTTTTCAGTAAAAATATGAGGCTGCAAAGGAAATTATCAAGTAACAGGTGAAAAAGATTATTAGCTTTTAATAGAGAATCCTGTGCTAGATGCGCCTTTTCTATCAATACAGTTATGTTCAATTTCTATACCAAAATAATATTATTCTAATATATAGTATATATATAATTGTCTATATTTTGTTTCTAATTATATAGTAAATAATCCTACATATAACTATGATCAGAGAAACTGCACATAAGTAAGGACCAGCACCTCTTCCTAAGCACTTACTATGCCGGGGAATATCATGGGAAACAGCAGCAAAGATAGAAAGAACCCTTAGCAAGTGATGTGGCAGTAATTTGACAGTAAAAAATAATAGTGAGAAGTTTCTGAAACTGAAAGGAGAAAAAGCACTGATAGAGAGTTGCAGCTTTTATGCAGTCACAAAATTGCAACAGGCACAGATGAGAAACTCTGGACTTCTAAGCAAGTACAGAAAAAGTATACAGTATCCTTGCCACCAATGCGACCACAGTTTAATGGCTAGAGAGAGATAAAAACCTTCTAGGAAAATTAATTACTCTGGTCAACTTAACAGCTACCAGTGCATGGTCAATCATTTATTCAGTCTAACACACGTGACGTCTCCTTATACACTACTAAAGTGAAACTCAGGGTATGGGACCGTGCTAGCGTAAGTGACCACGTTTCTTTCTCACAGCAGTACACCCTCAAACAGTTTAGCACGGGGCTGCTCCGTGTTAGAGAGAAGCTAATAATCTTTTCACATCGCTTCTCTGCTCCGTATTCCTCTGCTTGTGTTTCTTCAAGCTGTTTAAAAGAATAACACTCCCCAAGTCCGTAGGTGGCTACAAGCAGCTTTTACTTTTTTTTTTTTTAACTAGGTGTTTGACAGAGCACAGAATAGTTTCTATTTCTGTGAAAGAGATATTACAAAGAGGTATTAGGGTTCTAAATTCAACAACTGAAGAGCTAGGAAATACCTGCTTTATGGTTATCCTTGTCACTAATTTTAGTTACACACTCAGTCTGTGCGGTTAAAGTGACAAACAAGGAAACTGTACACAACCACATGAAGTTTCTCATCAAGCACAGAGGGAAGGTTGTACAGGCAACCAGAAATTGTATTTTACAGATTCAGAGTTCTCGGCTTTTCAAACTAAATAGCACTACTAAAGAAAAAAAAAACAAACCTTCTTTAAAAAAATATACTCTTATTACTTCAGGGACTTAAACAAAAAACATCCCATCAGATAGAACGACAGTTCTTCCACATGAAACACACGTTTCGTTAACCGGCACAGACCAACAGTTGTCTCTCACTGACTTCTACTACCACAGAGGAAGGACTGAGACCCATCACACTGGCTTGAAATCATGGTAGCCTTGAGAAACCCACTACTCCGACCCATCCTCATTGAACCTAGTCTCCTAGTCTACGCTGGATGCATCTACATTGAACATGTCTAAATTGGCAGTTCAGTTCAAGCAATTCCTGTTTTTCATGTAAGTCATCTCCACTCACCACATGCTGGCTCAGGTACATGAGGTTTTTCCTGAAATTTGCACTAATCAAAAACTAAACCAGAAACTCTGATCTAAAGCTTGGAAGAACTAGGGAACATGTCAGTGCTGACCTGCTGCACATCAATGCAGGGATCAAACCAACAGATGAATTCATGGAATTACTCACCATGTCCTTCTCACATGAGAAGGACCCAGGCATTTCCAACACAAGATAGCACACTGCTCCAACTCTTGAGTATATGTATTCAATTATTTGAGTATAGCATGATTAAAACAAAAAAAAAAACCCAAAGAACACAACACCAAGAGGAGGGAATAATTTACTCCTCAAAATGGTATATGAAGGGGTAAATTGGCACACCAATTGGCAATACAGTCAGAAGGACATTACTATGTATCAGGGGTTATCTTCCTCTCCACTTCCGAAGGCATCTTGTCACCACAAGTCTTTTGTAGTTTGAAATGGTAAGCAGCAACCCCCACAGGGAGCTTATTTGTTTCCCTAAACACCACGGTACTTTAGTATTTAGTCTAGACTGTAATTCTTAAAACACCTTACTACCAGAAAGAATGAAACATGTTTACCTGACAAGTTAGGTAGACTTACTAAGCTTGTGTACTACAACACAGGGCACCTTCCTCCCACTTAAATTGGCCATTACTTATAGGCTTAGTTCTGTCAACTTATATTTTGTTTTTGAAATTTTTAAATTCCAATTTTCAGTTTCAAATTATTTTAACTCTTTCACAGTAACGTAAGGGAAAGTAATAATCATTCGTAAAGGAAACGAAGCGTGGTTTTTTTGAGGATTACCCAAAAAACACAAAAAAGCTCCCAAGTAAAGCTTCTTACGTTCGTCTCTGTATGCTCAGTTACATACATGCAAGGCCTTTGCTCTGAAGATCTCACAATCTAAACAGAGAGGAGGCACAGATAAAAGGCTACAACCAACCAGCTGTAAGCAGCATTTACTGTATGACTTATCTTTTGTGCAGATAAAATTGCTTGACACTGGATAAACTAAGCAGAAACATTTTTAAAGTAAGCTAGACTGCTGGAAGACAAAGAACACTGGAAAACAAGGTGAGTGAAGTAAGAGTGAAGCAGAAAAAAAAAACCTGAAGAAAATAAACTAACAGTCCATGAGCATAGAGTGAACAGAGTCTAGCAACAGCTACAGCATGTTCTCTTGAGACATGAAGGCCACTGCTGTAGCAACTTCAGCATCTGTTCTTATTTGCGGGTGCCTCCTGCTGATTCTGTCCTACTCATGCCAGATCTCCTGGCAGCATTTAAAAATGGCTATAGTCACTTCTATTAGCTCAAAAATAAGTATGCAATATCATTCACTACTGCATGCAATGATTTGAA
Organism: Tetrax tetrax; assembly: GCA_009806455.1. Taxonomy (NCBI): domain Eukaryota; kingdom Metazoa; phylum Chordata; class Aves; order Otidiformes; family Otididae; genus Tetrax; species Tetrax tetrax. Next base: position 6,497 of record WHYT01012891.1, read on the forward strand.
GTGAACACTTCAATAAACCTTTTAGTTCTAGGTCAGTCTTTAAAAGATCAAGTTCTTGATCGCTACATACTGGTTCCACCTATTGAAACGGTGGTGAAGTGACAAATTGAAGTAGATGTTTGGTTTAACACACAGATGGTCAGGGATTTGCTCATTGTGCAGTTACATCTGCTGGTCAGCAGCCTATGAACAGGTCTGACATGCAGGGTTCCTTTAAGCCTTGTAAACTACAAAAACCTTTCTTGAGAAACCATACGTTTACACTTCAGAAGACATTAGTGATAATCACATATGTCAAGCAACAAAATATTTTAGTTCTGTAACAGAGAATAAGACTTTTTAAAAAGTTCTTGCTTAAAGTGCTATCTCTTCTCTAGATCTGTCAAATCTGGCAACAGATTCTCCTAGCTAGTAGCAAACAATTTCAGGTTAGTTGGAGGAATTATGAAAATCATACTGTTGGACTGCCAGAGAAAAGCACAGAATTCAGAAGTCTCTCCACACTGTCATGTAGAACTTTTACCACCAAAAAGATCTAGCAAGTATCTTTGCATTTTCTGTGGAATTCTAGCCTTCAGTCCTGATTCATTTACCCTTTTGCTAAGGACACATTTCAGCATTAAATGCCAGCTTTGCCAATAAAATGAATATATTCTTTTGAATTAGCTCCAGAAAAGCTTCACAAGAAGATACTTTTCACTAAAAAAAAAAACCCAAAAAACCCAAAACAAAACAAACAAACAAAAAAAAACCAACCACCAACCTGAAAAAGCAAAGGCTAATCCATGTTTCTTATTGCACAAGGTTTGCAACATAATTTGTGATCTAAATACATTTGCCCTCTCCTCAAATAACAAGTAACAAAGCAGGAATATGTATCACAAGAAGTTCTTTAGATCAAAAGCATAAATATTTCAGAGGTTAATTTTTTTTTTTTATATTCCAAGGCATTAAAATAGTCAACGTGATGTCAAATTTAGTTTTGATTGATGGAGAATACAAAAAAATTACACACTTCATGTTTCTTGTAAGTCAGTATTTCAGATAAAGCTAGAGCATGGAATTTTTTTCAAGATTAGATTAAGATATCAGTGGTACTCTTCGTAATACAATCCTTTAATGCAGAAGAACTAACAATCCGCAGTTTTAACTTCAACTCACTGAACTGAGACTTTTCCTAAAATGTCTGTAATACCAAGTATCCTTATGACTGGCCTTCAGCAAGAAAGCTCAGATAAAATACACAACTCATTTTCCCTTATCCCCAACACTGGATAGGCTAAGAAACCACTGTGAGGAACTTCCACAATAACTTGTTTATAAACTGTGTCACTATCACATTTTGCATCCAATGCATTTCTGAGCATAAACACTACCACCTCCCCTGCAAAAACCCCATGTAATCTGAGCTTCTCTTTTTGTTCAAATCTGAAGAAGTCATTACTGAAAAACTACATGTTTTTCAACACATCTGATTTATAGAATGTAATCTAGATTTAGGATATACATCATATATGAATGGTATTTCCTAACCTGAAACTTGGATTTGGTGTTGCTATTCTGTTACCTGCCATCACTTTAATCAACATTGGTACCACCAACAAAAATAACTTTATTCAGGCAGGAAAACGTAATTAATTTAGAAGTGTATATTATAAAGGCAGAATAAGAGTATTACAAGTTAACATTCTTATGCAATTCACACTCAATATTAAGCTGTAAGTTTTGTCGGTTTAATCCATAATCATATGAATGACTATATACATTAAAAGGGCCAGAAATATGATGGAAAAAAAAAAAAAAAAAAAAAAAAAAAAAAAAAAATAACAACTCTTCAGCTAAGCAGACAGTGATTACATTGATATGATACACTCGGTTACTTAACTGCCAGGGGGCTAATGTTGCTCGCTCAGTGAGAAGCAAAATTAAACATGTTAATAAAATGATTGGAACATTCAATATACCTCTTTATTCACCTCTTGATACCTCATAACCTATGATTATTTTTTTTTTTCAGAACTTCATGTAACAGTAGCAGATCTGTTTGAATAGCTAGAAGACAAATTCAGGGAAATAATAAAATAAGGGGTTTTTGGCCAAAGAGCTACAATGATAATTCATGATTAAAAAAAAAGATATGACAAACATAAGGTCAGATGTAAACAGCCAGATATCGTCATTATGCTTTTAGCTCAGCAATATTTCTGTCATGTCATTTAAGACGCCAAAACATGCTACAGTATTTGCAAATTATGTACTGGCAAGTCATTACATACATTACATCAAATCTAAACTATGGCCAGATCTTAAGCAAAAAAATCCCGGAATACATATATATGTATGTATGTATATGTAGATATATATGTACATACGCACACACCCCCCCTCTTACTGAGAACTGTAGTGGTTTTACTTCAATCCTAGAAATAACTTTCTGTTGCTGATTTTATTGACATTAAGACAGAATATTCTGGATTTACAGTGATACTGTAGATCCTACTGCACAGGGGGTTGTGATATGGAAATTATATTGTTTACATCCAGATTTCTTAGAGGTTTGGTTTTTTTTTTAAAAAAAAAAGTTTGTTTCAAGTACCAGAGAACTGAATTTCAGAGAGTCACTGACTTAGAACAGAAAGTGAAACACAGCAAAAATTTTTGACCCAACCCACCTCCCATGCCTCAGTCTAAACCTAAAACTTTATTCATGGGTATACTGTAACATGAAACATGATAACTGCTACAAAAATGCCAATAAATAAATGACCACTGCCTCTGAGGCAGTCACTGATCCTCCATCAAGCTCTATGCCACACTGATACTCTGCAAAGGACGTTCATGATCCACCCTCAGAATACCATGTACCCACTTACGAAAAAAAATTCTACAGATTACATTAAAATAAAAACTGTAATTTTTTTTTACAATCATATTTTGAAAAAGACATCTAAATTTCCATTTCACAGGATTAATTTAGTAATGAATGCCACATTAAATCAGGATTGTGATGAGATGGCACTTGCAAAGATCCACATCAACTATTTAAGTAGGTTTTTTTAGTACAGCAAGCAGTATGGCTATTTTCGTCAGACTGCCCCTAAACATTTTCACACAGTCTTTCATGATGAAAATTCAATCCTGATAGTAGTGACTGGGCTCTACTACATCCTAAAAGATAAAGACAAGATCACTGCAGACAGCTTTTACCCAAACATGTCAAGATTCAAAATAAAATAACAACAAAAAAATTAAACCCAAAGTGCAATTAGTAATAATTAGAAGCAAACAAAATATGGATCCTTGATGCACCTGCTTCAGAATACAGAAAAAAGTATTTTAATAAGATCATCTATATACAATGTTTCATTTTTAATGTTTTAGTTAATGAATATTTATACACAGAAGTGACCTACTATGTCACTGAATAAATTTTTATGCTACTACTATAAGGAAAAAGAGCTATTATTTCATGGAACCCGCTTTTATTTTAATTTTGTGCTTCCATCATTAAATAACTAACACTTTTACCTATCCCTATTCTGCATTGCACCCAGGGATGCATCACGTGTCAAGAAAAAAAAAAAAAGGATAATAACCCACAAATCATTAGCAGGCTTGAGACAGGATACAGAAATTGGACTTTTAAATCAGTCCTTCACAAATTCTACACCCTACACAACCTAATATATTGCAGAAGAATTAGTACACCATTGTTTAACCCTCTGCACAAATGCAGCCCACAACAAAGAGCAACAGAATGAGTATTTGATATATCAGGAGTACAGGATTGTCAAAGATGGATAAGGTACCACAATAGGCAGTCTCATATTCAAAACAATAAGCCAGCTATTCATAACCCATGGGGAAAGAAAAGCCCCAAAGCAAAACAAATAAAACCCATGGAATGAATTCACCCAAATAATATTTTGGAAAGCCACTACTACTTGTGAACAAAAGATGCTAGATCTCTTGTTAATATTTTGTGCTAGCACATTACTCAAAATAATCCATATTCAGCAACTACTCCAGCAGCAAATAAATCCAGAAGTACATCAGAGATGAGCCAAAACATAACAGAACCTCATGGAAAATGTAGTTTTATTTTCTAGAAACTGTATAGAAAAATGTTTACTCCAAGTTTACTTCACCTAAAAGCCTGGGTAAATCTAGGCTCACTCTCATGATTTCTAAGCATTTACCAACACGGTGAATACATTAGCTCTGACATGCACACTGCTAGATGTGCACACATCCCCCTCACCCACACTTACAACCATCTCCTTGCTGAACTAGGAAGGACCGACCGGAATACTCCAGATGAAGAACCTTTATTACAAGGGATCTGAGATCCTTGAAGGTCCAAACCAACCACACCATGGATCTCTTATTTCCCAGAGCCCGAACTAAATAGCTGCCCTCAGCTTGCACACCCTCTTCCAGGCACCGTGTGCACGCACACGAACTGCGGGTCCTCATCCTTAGGACAGGCACATCCAGACAGGATACCCAACGCCCAGTTCCCTGAGAATGCCCCCCCGCCTTGCACCCACACAGGAAGCGCCACCTTTCCCTGGCCGCACAAGCGCCCACAGATGGGAAGCCCCCTCCTCACCGCAAGCAGCCCCGCTCCCCCCGCAGCGCTGGCACACGGAGAGCAGACGCACACACACACACAGAGGGCACAATACCCCAACCACCGCCCCACGCCCTCGGCACGCACGGAGGGGGCTTAGCGGCAGCCCCGTCCTCACACACCCCCCCACCCCCGGCAGCCCACGCTGCCGGGGTACCCTCGCCCCTTGCACCCCACCTCCTCAGGCAACCGGAGGAGACAGGAGGTCCCCCCCGGAGCCCAGCCCGCCACCACACACCCACAGAGCAAGAACGCTCCCCCGTAAGCGCACGCAGCAGGCGCGACCCACCCAATGCAGGCAGAGGGGGAGCGCCCCACCGCCGCCACCCCAGATCCTCCACCCCTCCCCGTCCCACTGCATGTAGGGGGAGCCTCCTCACTGTCCCGCACCCCCAAACATGGAGCCCCCCCACCACCATTAGGAAGCCTACCGCCACCACGCCAGCCCCCAGAGACA
>WHYT01012893.1:21152-49877 GCA_009806455.1 Tetrax tetrax
AGCACAGCTTCACTCCTGCCCCGCGACCAAAGGACAGCGTGCCTGGAGAGGCAGGGACGGCTCCGCGAAGCCAAGGATGGCCACGCTTCCGCGGGAACGCAGGCTGCTCCGGGCTTGCACCACCGGAGCGGGTGTTACGGCAGCCCGGGCAGTGCCGGATGATCCGTGCACGATGCATCTCCTCTGAAACCAAGAGCGCACCGGCCCTATGCCGGGCAGCCACAAAGAGCACGGAGCGCTTCCCTTCCTGCAGCGAGCAAGGCACGTGCTCCCCCATGGAGAAGAGAAAAGCTCTGCCGGCTGCACCCGGAGCAGGGATGGGGATGGGGCAGGAGGGAGGTGTGGCGGCCCCCGGGCAGCAGCAGGAGAGCTCGGAACTGCAGCCGCGCTGCTGCACAGAGCAAAGCATTTCTGGGAGCCCGAGATAAATCCTCGCTCTCGAATCCTGAAGCTTTGCAACAAAAACAACCTCACACAATTTGTGCTATAAATATGCAGGCGAGCCGGGACACGTTGGAGCTGCTGCCCGTGGCAGAGGCACCACGCGGAGTGGGGAGAGCCGCGGTGGTGGAGGCCGTGCCCACCGTCCCGCTGCCAGCTGTGCCGTGGGCAGTGGGGGAAACCCAGCGCGGCGCCGGGCAAGGCAAGGGCTGGACAGACGGACGTCGCTCAGGGGGTGATGTGGCTCTGCCGCCGCTTGCTGGAGCTCCAGGAGGAGATGATGGGATCGCCGGTCCGTAGGGTGCCCCATCCCCAGCCGGCAGTGGGGCAGGGAAGTGGCACAACCTGGCCCAGGGAGCACTGGCCGCGGTGGGATGCCACCGCAGCCAGGGGACACCCCTGCGGTGGCTGTGCCACACAGGAGAGGGGCTCTGCCACGGCCACCTGGGGAACAAAGCGCCGGGTCGGTGACTGGGGACTCCCACCCAGCTGCCCCAGCAGCGGGGACACCGGCTGCTGCCTTTCCCGGCTGCGGAGAGTTCCAGCCGCGCGCTCTCGCTGGCCTGGCCTCTGCCAGGGAATACGATGAGGTGTTTTAGGACGTGTCCCAACAGTGGCTGCTGGAAAGGCCTCATCCAGGCTTTACCCCTCAGCCCTGCGTGTCCAGGCGCTTTCCGGCAGCCTCGGAGCCCAGCGCTGCCAGCTGTGGGGTTGGTGGGCTGTCGGCACAACCCACAATCTGGCAAATCCCAACCAGCCACCGTTTGGCTTCCAGTGCCCAGCAGTGGGGCCGTGGGAACTGGTTCTCACCTCCGGCCAGCACGAAGCCCCTAACGGCTTTGCTCCCTGAACGTGGTGGGACGGCAGAGAGGGGCTGCGCGGTGCCAGGGCTGCCGGCAGCGGCCAGTGTTGCCGTGCCCATGGACGCGGCTGCGGACTCACCCAGCGCCCGGGTGACGCGCATCAGCACCTCGCCCAGCTTCATCCTGGTGACGGCGGCTGCAGCATCGTCCGTGCCCGGCGCCGGGCACCCGTACCGTGCCAGCAGGACGGGCAGGATGCGCTCCGGGTACTCGCTGGAGAGCAGGGCAACGCCTGGGAGGAGAGCGAGAGAGAAGCGCGGGTTAGGGCCAGGCTCGAGGACGGCACCCTTGGAACAGCCGTCACCCATGGGACCCCCTGCGTGTCCCACAGCCCCTCTGTGCAAAACCGCAGCACCAGGGCAGCCCAGCGCCGGCTCCGGTTGGGTGCCAAGCTGAAAAATAAATAGCTTAGCAGCTGGCAGCAAGTGCCCGCTAATTGCTGCTGGTTAACGTTCCCTGAGCGAGCGGCGACTCAGCACGCCAGCCGTCGGACACTGGGGGGCTCGTCCCGGGGTGCTGGGGTGGCCGGGTAAGTGCAGGCGATGCTTGGGCACAGCGCCCCAGCACTGCTCCCAGCTCCCGGCCGTGGCACACAGGCTGCTGGCACGTCCTTGTCCCCGCCGGGGCTCTGTGAGTTCCTGGTTTGCCTGGCACAGGCTGGGAGCCAGAGCCCGAGCGTGCCTCGGGGATGAAGAGGGGTCAGAGCCCGGACGTGGGGCACACACTGGGCTATGCCGCGGGGATGCTCCGGCTTTGCCACCCCTTCAGAGAGCGGCCCGGAGCCAGAAGGCCTGAGCAGAGTATCGCAGGCAGCACCGGGTGAAAACCAGGCTGGGGGCAGGCGCCGGGCAGGGCTCCGGCAGCACCGGGTTCCTCTCCGATGGGGAAGGCAGCTGCTCTCCAGGGAAAGGGTGAGCGGCAGCAGCCGCCCTGGCAGTGCCAAGCGCTGAGTCAGGCCGAGCCCCAGCTCTCCTGCCCTCCAGGAGCAGCCTCCTTCACCTCCAGCCCCGTTCCCCGGTTATCGGAGGGCGCCCGGCGTGGGTTACCCTCCGCAAGCCCAGGCACGTCTGGTGGCGCAGCGACCTCTCCTCTGGCATCACCGCGTGGCTCGGTGGTTCCCGGCAGTGCCATGACAACGGATCTGGTCCAAGCACCATCACGGCCAGCTGGCGAGCAAGCCCTGCCGCTGCAGTGGGGAGCCCGATCGGGGCAGGGGGGAGCCCGACCGGGGCAGGGGGGAGCCCGACTGGCACAGCCAGCAGCATGGTGTGTGGCACGGCACAGGTGCCGCTGCCAGCGCGGTGCGGGCTGGGTGAGTCACCGCCGCAAGGAACCGTGGCAGGGTTAATCACAGCCGCGGCTGCGCTGCGAAACACGGAGGCAGCTGCACAGGGCGCATTAATCACCCGGGGACGGTTGAAGCGTTTTTGTTTCACCTGGAGGGCAAGGACAAACCCGTCCCACTCAAGACCGTACAGGCAGAGGGAAGCGCAGCGATAAGCTCCCGTTCCAGCTGCTGCTGAAGGCTACCTACCCAATGGCAGCGGGGGCTCCCGGTGGCGCCCGTATCGCTTCGGGGCATGGGAACGGCACCTCCCTTCCAAGTAACCCCATGCCCGGCACACCGCGACCCACTGGCACGCAGGACGCCCACGCCATCCTGGGTGCGGAGGCACCGGCCCGCGAGTCCCAACGGGTGGCCTGGTGCCATGGGGTTGCACCAAGGACACCGAAGCAAGTGTGGGCCTGAGGGTTTCCTGGGAAGTGGGGTGAGCACAGGGTGCGCCCAGCTTGAAGAATCAGTCCAGGAGGGCAGGAGATGCTGAGCCCCCAACCTGGCCGCAGTTCAGCTGCTCTTTGCTCTCCCTGCCCAAAACCCTGCCAGCACAAAACCTTCTCCAATGAAGCACCAGCACGCGCCCCGGCCGTGCATCGCTCACCTTGGATGGCTGAGAGGTAGACGAAGGCGTCCTCGTGCTGCATGTTCTCCAGGAACACCTGCGAGGAGAGGGGAGCACTGTCGGCAGCAGCCCTGCGCGGGGCCGGCAGCGCACGTGGCCAGTTTGGCACCTTCAGCCAACGGTGATGGCAAGGCCGGAGGGCTCCGAAAATACGGACCATCCCCAGCCCGCCGGGGCGCTCAGCCCCAGCTCTGCACTGCGGCACAGGATGGGGACAGCGCTGGGAGCCCGGTACCTGCAGGAGTTTCTCCTGAAGACGAAGTGCCTCCGGATCCCGCTGCGTGATCAGGCTGGCGAGGTGGCGCAGGGCGGCTGTCCGGCCGGGGGGCTGGGGGTCGTAGGCCGATATCAGGAGCTCCTGGAGCCCAGCCGGGGTCGGGCTGTCGGCACGCGGGGCTGGAGCAGGACTCGCGGTGCTGGGCTCGTGGCACGCGCTCTGCTCTTCGCTCCTGTCCCTGGGAGCTGAGGGGCTACCGTGGCCATGCCGTGGCGGTGCCTGGTCATTCCCCGGGATTTGGGCTCCGCCAGGGATGCTGGCAGGGCTCTGCGCTCCCGGCTTCTTCCCCAGCACGCCATCGGCAGCGGCGCCCACCGTGTCGGGGGAGAAGGCCCCGTGGGTGCAGATGGCGATGCGCAGGTCGGTGGCCAGCTCCTGGGTGAGGGGCTCGGGGTAGGTGCGGGAGAGCTCCTCCAGCAACGGCACCAGCCGCTTCAGCACGGCGAAGTCGCTGGATTGCAGCTGCGGGGAGGAGAGGAGCAGCGGTGGCATGGCGGCAACGGGAGGTTCACTCTCCTCGGGATGCTCCCGGCAAGGCAGGCAGGCAGCCCCGAGGTGCGCGAGCCGAACGCCCTTTCGTAGCCCCGCGGCAGCACCAAGGTGGCCACCCTCCATCCCCACCACGTGAGCCGGGCTCCAGGCGCCACGGCTGCTCTCGGGACAGCGATGCCCCGTGGGGACAGTGCTGGTCCCAGCTGCGGCACCAGTCACAACCACGCTGTCCCCAGGGTGCCACAGGAGAAGGCAGGAAGGGGGGAGATGTCCCTGCCCTAAATTATCCAATTTAGGAATAACTGCTAATCCCAGAAGCAAAATCGGGCTGTAAGAGCTGAAGAGTGACGCTTTAGTGGAGATTTTGGGTGACTCCGTAAAACCCCTTGGCCACTGAAACCCAAACAGCGTTGCAGCTGCCTCCAAACCTTTTGTGTTCAATCGGCAAAGTTGTTCCCATTAACACCAGAGCAGGAGCAGGAGCTCGCCTGGGAGGGGGCCCATTAGAGCTGAGACGCCCTGGTTTGAAGTTTTCTTCAACTAAATAATGCCTCTTTTCCCAACGCTGGGAATTTAGCAACACGACACAATAAATTATCTTTTTCCATTCACAGTTGGATTTTCCTCTGGGCGACTCCGGGGATGAGGCAACCCTGGCAGCTCGGTGACGTCAGCCCAAGCCAGAGCGATCACAGAGCACGAACAAACGAGCGATCGCCGCCCGTGTAACGGGGTAACAGGGCAAGGTACCATCTTCACAGAAGATTTTCCAGAACGCTAAGCTCCTGAAACACCGGGAAGGCCATTGCGCTCCGGAGATGGAGCTGTGGGCGTGTCGGGACGCAGAGGATGGACTCTTGCTATTTAGAGATGCTGCATGCGACTGCTCTGCTCTGCCAGAGCCGCCTTGGAAGCGGATTTTGGATTATAAATGAAATAACTGGGGTCTCATGGGCGCTCTGCCGGGATCAAACTCTCGGCCAGTGCCCTGGCACCACTCCGAGGAAAAATAATGTAAATATATACACACGCGTGTGCTGAGACTGAACAGGGAACCCAACCCGGGAGCACCAAACCCTGGAGCACCAGCTGTGGCTCCCCTCGGCTGGGCACGGCACGACGGTGCCCGGTATTCCACACGCCCGCGTGGCCCCCTCACCTGGACGGCTCCGCCGAGCATGGCGGCCACGAGCCCCATGGCCATGGCGAGGGTCTGCGTCTCCGCCGCCGCGCCGGGGCCCTGCGCCGGGCTGACGCAGGCGCGCTGCAGCGTGGCTGCCACGAACTCCTCCACCTGCCGGGGAGAGCGCGGGGAAGGGCAGTTAGGAGGGGGCATCCCGCGGGTGGTCCCAGGCGCCTTCCCGGAGCCGCGTGCCCTTCAGCTCTTGCTGCCTCTGTCTGCATCCATTTGAATTTTTTGAGCGCGAGCCTTTCTCTAGCACAACTTCACACGAGCCCGTCGTGTTCCCCTGATTTTGCCGCCACCCCAACCCTTCCCTCTCAGACCCGTCCCAGTTGCCTTCCCAGCTCCCTTGCCATCCCCCTGCCCGGGTGAGCAAGCTCAGCAGCACCGGGAGCTCCGGTGAGCTGCGGGATGGTTGGGTGCTGGTGAGCCCAGCTGCAGACGCACTGGGGATGCGGGAGGGAGCCGGGGCTCCCAAAGCGGCTGCGGAGGTGCTGGAGCCCCCGAATCGCTGCTCACTGCTCCATCAGTAGCACAGAGGGGCCGATTTCCCGGGGCTGCAGCCCCAAGTCCCACACCGGGCTGTCCGAGCCGGTGGGTAAGGATTTTGGGAGCAGGGCTGGGAGCGTGGCTCACTGGCTGCAGCCGCAACCTCACGCTGCCCGTCCACCGCAGCCCCAGGACAAGGCGATGGTTAAACCAGAAGGCGCTGCAGGGGCAGGGGGAGGCAGGCCAGCCCCTCCTCTACCTCCTGTCCCTGCTCTGCCACAGCCGTGCCATGGGATGGCAGCTGGGAAGACAACTGGGATGGGTCTGAGGGAAGGCTGGGATGGTGGCAACCACAGGGAAACACAAAGGGTTTGTATGAACCCTTCGATCCCACAGGCTTCTAACGGAGTTTGAAATCAGTGATATTTCCTCTATGTCTCTGCCAGCCGTGCTGGCACCACACGGCTCGGGGTGAGCTCGCACCCAGGCACGCGGCCACGGTGGGAAGGGGCTGGATCGGGGTCCTTCCTTTGTAACAGGCCCGTTGCAAAATAAGAGGAACTACTTTGGAAAACCAAGTGCGAGGGCAAAAGGTACTATTGCACCAAAGCCCGCATTTCCAGCCTTCAGGGCACAGCAGCGCGTTTCCTCATCAGCAGGAGAGGCGATCGCTGCCAGCTTCGTTAAGCACATCCCTGCTGCAGCGAGGAGGGAGGCCGGGAGGGGCTGCGGAAAAGGCTCCGCTACCTTCTGGGCTGATTAGTGCAGAAACAAACTGCCATCAAACAGCAAGAACAGGGAGTAAAAACAAGTGTTGGAACATCTGCTCTCACAAACTGCATGGGCTGACATTGTATTTCACATAAAAAACAGCAATGTGATGCACAAATAATCTGCCAGTAGATAGCTACTGAGAAAAACAGAAAGTTAAAAAAAGACCCCTAATCTAAAAGGAAAGAAAAAACATCCTAATCTAAAAGGGAAAAAATGCTTGAAAAATAAAACACTGGGGCATGTTTCTGTCTCACGCAAGAGCAGAGGATCCTGGGCGCACCAGGGAAATCAAGCCGTTCTCACGAAACTCAGTTGCAAGGGGCGGACAAGGTAAATAAAATACACCGTGCGACTGAGGGGTCCACAGCTGCTGCCATTCCCGGGATCTGGCTTTGGGAAGAGGGATCCCACTTACTCCAACCCCGTACAGCACAAAGCCACGCTCCAGAGTGCCCGCAGCAAGAGCGAAAGCCCCGGAGCAACCCTGCGCTGCAGAGCTCGCTTAAAAACACCTCTGCAACTGCCTGGCCCGAGGGAGCGCTCCCTGAAACACAACCCCAGGTGGAAGCACAATGGCTTTTTTGTCTGGGTTTCTCTTTCGGGGGCTGCTTCTTTTGACGCTAGATTCACGGCTGGACTCAGAAACCTGGCAAAATCCTTCCCCGTTTCCCAGCCTGGCTTTCTGACCCAGCGAGCGGAGCCGGTCCCATGCAGAGGGTGCGATGGGGAGGCAGATGAGGACAAAGCAGCGCTGGCTGCCGCACCGGTGGGCGCCGCAATGACACCGGTTGGGTCCCCTCTGCCACTGCAGGGTGCACACAAAGACTCCTTTGTCCCAAAGAGAAAAGCGAGGAAACCTGTGTTAGCAGTGACCGCCTCTGCTCAAGGAGGCCACAGTTAACTGCATAACCAGGTCACTGAGTCACAAAAAAAAAAAAAAAAAAAAAAAAAAAAAAAAAAAAAAAAAAAAAAAAAAAGAAAACTAGGATGAGGAAGTTAAAATACACCGTGCAGCGTTCATCCGGCCGGCAGCCCAGCTCCCAGAGGCGGCTGCCAAGATGTGCCGGAAAAACCAGGCACCGACACAGAGGATGGGCAGTGAGCGCTCGCTGAAAAGGTCTGTTGGGTACAGATGTCTTTAAGCTTTGTTAAACATGGGAATAAATTTTGCTCAAAATAAAGATAAGAAGCTGGCGAGCCGGAGTTCTGATTAACACACAGACTACTCTACTCTCTTGGCTTTTAATACACAACCAGGGACACAAATATAACAGTGTCTGCTGGGCTGCTCCCTCCTTTCTCTCCAGCTGACTCTGTCCTTCCTGCTGGCACTGCACAGGACGCTGTCTTGTTGAAACACTTGCAGTTGACTCCATAAACTGCTTTTCCTGGGAATGTTCTAGCTTTCTCCAGCTGATTCTTAGCCACTGACTCCTTCGAGCCCAGCGGCCCAGGGCTCTGTCTGCCACGCGCTCCAGTTGCCGATCGCCCAGGGCTCTGCCGTGACCAACCTGAGCGATGTCTGTGAACACAGTGTCTGAGACGCTCTCGCACAGCGTGGCCACGAGCTGCAGGACCAGCAGCTTCCTCCCCTGCGCGGCGTGGTACTGCTCCAGCTCCAGGAGACTCCTTCCAGGCACCGCAGGTGAGCGCGAATCCGCCTCGTCCTCTGCAGCCACGCGGGTCAGCGCCTGCCGGGAAGGAAGCGCAGGGCACGAGAGGCAACGGTTAAATAGAGGTAAATCAGCGCCAGGAACATCCCTGCCAGTGGTCCTGGGCGCAGCGCGTCCACTCCACTCTGCTGCAAAGGGACCCCGGTCATCTCCTCTCTTCCAGCCTCGTCCCCTTCCACATGCACGCCCGTCACCAGGCCAACCCCTGGCAAACCTCCATCCGTGCGGACACTCCGCTGGAGCCGAGGAAGCAACAGGGATTATTCCCAGCCTCGAACACACCATTACACTTCAGACGCGCTCCTGCTGTCAAAAGAGCTCGAGGGAACGAGGGTTAACCCCTTTAGGGACCAGGGCTTCCTCCCTCTCCCGGGCTCTCCTGCCCGGCACACAGCAGGACTCCTCCACCACATGCCATGCCCCGGCTCAGCGCTCCCGAGGCACGTAAGGGGACAATCGGTCTCCTCTGCCATCCGCCACACGTCCCTGCTTGGCCCAGGGAAACCATTCCTGCAGATGCGCCCCAAGCAGAGACTTGCCTGCCCTTACCTTCAGGCAGCGGATGAAGAAGTCTCCGGCTAGACCACTCTTCTGGCAGTGAGACAAGAGCTCCACCAAGTTCTCCACATGGCACTGCTCCGAGGAAACCTTCTGATAGAGGGCCTCATCGTCATCGCTGGAAGAGGTCACTGTGTCACCAACACGAATGCACCCAGAGCCCCTCCAGGGCTGGCTCTGAGCTACGCCACAGCAAGGTGACATCCCGCTGCCGCCTTCTCTTGGAAACCCTCCTTCACAGCACTACCAGAAAGCAGAACCCTGCAGGCAGCTGAGCCAAACTATTGCTCAGTTAATTTGGTCTACGTGATCACGCACTCAGTTTATTAATTAACTTGTATTCGTTAAAGGAATAACATTAACAGAAACCACGAGCACATGTTTAATCCAGCCACCCTACGGAGAACGGGATTCGCGCTGGCTGATTCATGCAGCGGTCACAGTCGGAAAAGTAGGATAGACCCGGGCAGAGCTATGGCCATTAAGGAGTGATTTTAAACTTTAACCAGGGCAGACCTTTTTCTAATTCAGGTCAGGAATAGATTTAAACTAAACCAAACCAAGCACACTTGTAGGGGGTTTTATTAGGGGTGCAGGCGGCTCCCAGCACACCCAGCCCACGGACACTTCTGGGCAGGAGCTGCGCGCTCAGAGCGCTCGACAGCACTGCCCTGGGCTCGTACCTGCCAGGTAACAGCCACCCCTCTTGGAACCAAATGTCACGCTGCCGAACAGTCCCAGCGTGCGTGGCTGGAGCCTAATGGCTGCAGTTTATTCCCCACATGGCCACGCTCTGCCTCTACTTGTAGAGACCATCTGCAAGAGCAGGAGGGGAGTTCAGTCGCTGGCGCTGCAACGCTGGCATCGCTAGAGCCCTTGCTGCGACAGCGGCACCTGCGCCCGAGGGATTCTGCTCACTACACAATCTGCCATGGGACAGGCCCAGGCCAGAGGTTGGAAGTTGAATTTGGGGAGTTTTGGGACTGAAGAAGCACGTTCCATTCCCAGACACCCTGCAGGCAGGACTTTGGACTCAGGAAAAGCACGCAGAGAGCGCACACTAACGCTCAGACAGAGCGTGCTGTTTTTCAGGGCTGAAAGTCAGAGCTCTGCGCTGTGCACGGGGAACACAGAGGCTGTGTGGAAGCACTGCCCGCCTGAGCTTGGCGCAGACAGCCAGCTACTTGGGAGGACGAGGCCATGGTGGGACGGCACTGGCAGCCCCAGCTCGCCTGGGCCCTCTCTGCCAGGCACACCGTGGAAAGCCCCATGTGCCGAAGGATGCCCGGGGACTGCCCTCCGCGCCCGGCACTGCCCCAACAGCGCTCACCTGATGGTCTCCTCCACCGCGATGGCGGCACCACCCTCGCTGCCCACGCAGAACCGGCACCGCGGGTGGAGGGCGTGCACGCTGCTGTTCAGCCCTGCGAAGCCTTCCAGCACGGCCAGTGACACCTCTCGCTCTGACTTCTCCAAGAACCACAGCAGGATCTCCTGGCACGGGGAGCTGGCAAGGAGAGAGAACGCAGTGGTGACCTTGCTCTGCCTGCCGCACCCCTCCCTGCACACCAGCACCGCAACGGGACCACGCGTCTCGGGGCGAGGGAAAGGCCAAGGATGCTCTGGAGCGGCTACGGATGCGCCTTGGGATGCTCTGGGCTGCCAGCTCCGGCAGCTGAAGGCATTTGTGTCAGTTTAGAAAGGGCTCAGCAGCACATCCTGTCCTTCTGGTATTCCCAGATGGAAGGATCTGGGTCCTTCAGGATTTCAGCCCAGCGAGGAAGGCAGCGCTGTCTGAACAGCGTGTCTGTACAAGGACAGCCACTTCCACGCAGCCTCGGCACGCCGTGCCCGCTGCCTCGCGCCAACGCGACAAAGCACAGAGCTGTCGGCTGTGCCAAGGAAAAGGAGGAAGGAGACACGGAGCACTCTAAGGTGGCACGGAAACCCTGCCAAGGAGAGATGCAGGTTAATGAGGTGGAGTAGCAGTGCCATGCCAGGGGTCTGGAAATCCAAACACTTCCAGGCAGCTGTGGTTTTAGTTACCCCTGCCAAATTCCTTTGCAAAGAGAGAAGCGAGCCGTGACTCCGTTCACCCAGCAGCAGTGTTAACTTGGCTTGTTCTACAAACTTGCCACACCACTCACTACTCTTTGAAGTGATTAACGACGTCTTTAATAATAGCAGAGGCCATGTCTACACAGACCTTTTAGGGAAAGCCTCCAGTACCCGCATGCCGGTATCACCAAAGCAAAGTGTAAACCCACCAGGAGCGTATTCACCGGGCCGGCCCAAGCTCAGCACAGCCCAGGGGAAGCCCGAGAGGAGAGCCAGCACCTGGTCACTACTGTCCCTGCCGCTGCAACTGCCACACATTGCGCTTACCGACAGACATCAGCTGCGGGGGAGCTGGGCACGGCGCGGGGGACAGCTGCTGAGAAGCAGGCCCCGCACAGATCGGAAGAGAGCGATCCCAGATCAGAGAAGAATGATCTTGTATTTCCAAGAGCTAGCGCACGAGCTGTTTTATTCAGTGTTGATCCTGTTTCTAAATCCCTGCTACACAGATCCCTTTGACACCCAGCCAGGTCCCAGCATCACTGGTTTTGCTCCCAAGGCGCCCATGGGGCACGCTTGCCTCGACACAGAACGTTTTGGCTTCAGGGAAGACAAAAATTAACGTGAGAACTGCTTCCTCGGGCACAGGCCTGCCAGTAAGGTCCTGTACGGTGTCTATGCCCGCGGTTACCGAGAGCTCTTTGGGGTGAGAAAATTGGTGTCGGCTCCTGTACCCGCCCATGTAGAGCAGGTCCTTTGGAGGCTGGGCAGAGGGAGAAGATGAAACCCCAGAAGAAGTCATGCACAATCCTTCCTTACCGTAAGTATGACACATTCTGCTTGGCGAAGGAATAGAGGGAAAAAACCACTCCCAGGACTGACTGTAAGGATCCCAGCAGCAAGCTCGAGCTGTCATTTCCAACCACATACACCTACGGAGAGAAGGGCACGGGGAGCAGAGTCAAACACCTGTGTGGAACAGAGGGAAGGCAAAGGGAAGGACGGAAAGCACGTCTCTGCGCAGAACAGCCGCCCGGGAGGATGGCAGAGGGTTTACAGCCCCTGTTCCTTCCAGACTGGAGCCTGTTTTCCCTGATCGTGCCGTATTCTGTATTAAGAGCAGCCTTCAGCACCACTTTTCTCCTAGCATTTGCTTAACCCCAGCAGGGCTCCAAGCTACAGAACAACGCAGCTAGCTATTCAGGAATCTGCTGCTTAGGGGTAAGGCCTTGTGTTTCAGAGAGACGCAACAGGCACCTCGCAATTAGCAAACCTGCATGGGAATCCTGCACCCAGAGCCAACTCTCAAACACAGAGCTCAGCCCCCAGCAGGGCAGCTGGGCTGACGTGTGGGTTACAGGGGCTCTGAGGACGCTGCAGGGCCACGCTCCTCTCCTCCACCTCAAGCAGCACCCTCCCAAATCACCATCACTGCTTCACTCCTCCACGAAGCCAGCAAGTCACTGCTACCAGCTCACCGCACACAGGTCCCACCTTGCTGCCCACAGAGCACAGGGAAAACACTCACAGAATTCTTACGACATTGCATTTACTTCTGAATCCTTGGAAAGAAATTGTCCAAAACAAAGCCAGTCAAAGCTGTGATGCTGGGAAAACTCAGTTTAGAAAATGGTTAAATAGTAAGCCTTGCCCAGCCAGACTCAGGGTTTACTCAGGGTTGTGGTGTTCAGGTCCTCATTTTAGCAGGCTCTCTCTCCCTCCATAGCTTCTTGTTTAAAAAAAAAAAAAAAAAAAAAAAAGAGGGGGAAATAAAGTCTTCTCACAAGTTCTCCAAGGAACTGCCAGCTGTGTCAGCTGGTGAACTACCTGCTCAGAAGACGCTGTCCCTTCACACCAGCGTGCTCCCCACACCTGGGATCTCCGCAGTCGCCCGCTGCAGGGCTGGGAGTGCCCTGGGGACAGACCAAAGAGCTCTGCCTGCTGGAGGCAGTGTCACAACCCAGGTAGGAAGGTGAGGAGGGAGATTGTCCTGATAATTTTCTGCCCTGCTACAACCAGACCTTTTTTTCCTGCACTAATCCCCGTGGAGCCACTCTTCCTACCCAGACCCTTTTGTACACAAAGCCTCCCTGACGAAGCCCCAAGGATGGTTTCCCACTCAGCATCAAATGACACTTGCTAGGCAAGAAACCCCCCCCCTCCTCCCAAATCCGTGGGCTGGAGCCCCCCTAGCTAATCTGGCTGCTGTCAGGCCTCCAGCACCGTGCCGTTATGAGGGATCCGCCCCAAACCCCCCCTGCACTCGCATTGTGCACGGCAGCCACAGCGCAGCCCTCCAGACCGGTCTCTGCCTGCCAGCTAGTTACAACAGATCATTACGACGCAAAATACTACAGCAATCACAGCATTTAAGAGCTTAGCCTGCCTAGGGGCATGCCAGTAAGCAAGTCACCAGCTTCTTCAAATCGAATTCCTGAGCTGGAGATGTCCTTCTGGGTTGGAACGCGCAGCAGAAAGCTGGGCTGCTGTCAGGGCAGGCAGCAAAGCCTGCAGCGCGGCACTCGTGATGCTGGTGGGAAAAACAAGCTATGAGGGAAGGTTTCAGAAGAGCTGCCTCCACCAAACAGCCCTGTTCCTTCACAGGGAGCACAAGAGCGGACCCCTAAATGCCAGAGCCAAGATCTGCAGGCCACACTCCACGTTCAGGGTGCTGAACACCCTGCTTGTTGCAGCACGGGACCTCCTGCAGGAAGGAGCTCCACAGAAGGTGCTAAACCTGCACCGACCTGCGCACAAGACATGTCTGCTACCACGGAAGGTGGTCCATTATCGGCAAAGCCAGGGCGTTTCTCTGATGAGGCCAGATTTTTCATCCATTTTCCTGAACTCTTCCCATTCCCCAGCACCTGACTGGGGCCTGAACGCTGGACTGGGAGAGCTGCTGAGCTGCAGCAATCCCTCCTGCGTTGGCAGCAGGGCACACAGACCAGCTCCGAGGCCCCACGCCGCCTCCCCCAGGTACCGTCCTGCACCCAGAGCAGCTTCAGAGGGCAGGGCTGCAGAAAAAGTGGCTGGACACCCAGCAGCAGCTGTGAAGCATTACCCACCCACAGTTTTAAGATTAACTTCACGCACACGGAAACCCACGTGTCGCGGGGTTCAGCTCAGAGTGGTCCCTGCAAAACAGGCTGCTCATTTTTCCTCACTTATCATCAATTCACCGTACTTGTCCAACAGGCCTCAACCGTAACGCCTTTAGTGCCCTGAGAGATATCAGCAGGGGAAGAGGAACCACTGCGGACACCCAATGGGGACCAGCTGCAGTGTCCCCCCAGTTTCTGGGACAGCTGAGGTGAGGACACAGCCACCGACACCATCTCCCCTGTGGCTGAGCTGCTGCCCACCCTCCTTTCCCCGCACCCACACGCTCTCTGCTTCCTAACAGCAGCCACCACGACAACTGCACCAGCCTCCCACCTCTCCCTGCGGCTCTGCGATGCCTCCGAGCTCACCTTCGCTCCTTTTCACCCCAGAGACAGCTCAGCAGCCTCAGAGCCACACCAAACCCGCTCGCTTCACAGCGCCCACTGCCAACGCCTCGCTGCCACCCCGCTGCACAGCCACCGAGGGATGAGGCGGGGGCCCTGCCAAGCTGCCCTCGCTGCAGAGCTGAGCGGTCCAGCGCGGCCGGCCGCCTGCCGATACCTCCAGTGCCCTGTTTTCCAGGTCGCTCCTTCGGAAGCATTTTTGGCCCAATGCAAGAGCTGGCTGCCGCCCTTCCCTCCGCGAGGGGTTAATGCCGCAGGAGGCTTCCAGCACCCTGGCTCAGGCTGCCCTCTGCAGACCGGGAGGCAAGGAGAGCAGCTCCCAGCAGGTTCTCCCTCCCACACAGGGAACCCTGGGCTCAGCATGAGCCGCATTATCCACGCTCCGCGGGAAGGAAACTGAGGCACAGCGGCACTAAGAGGCGGGCGGGCCACCAGCAGCCTGGGAGCAGAGCTCAGGCATCCTCTGAAGATTCAGGACATACAGGATTCCCTGCGATCCGTCCATCCCTCTGACCAGCTGCACGCTTCTGGTGCTGGTAGGTGAGCGGCACCATCTCGGACAGGGACCGAGAGATGCGTGCCAGGCCGGCAGTACTGCTGCCTCGGACCTCCCGCCTGCCCTGTTACCCGCTCTACGATCACAGCCCGAGTCCCCAGGCCGCTCTGACCGTGCACCCAGACACAACGGTCCCGCAGAAGCTGTTTAAATTAGCAACGCTCAAAGTCTTGCTGCAGCTCACAGAGACAGAGGGTATGAGAGCACTACGGAGACTCCTGGCTGGCAGCCCACTGCTCAGACCCTTCTTACCCTGACACACCAGAACGACAGCGGTCAAAAACAACCAGGAAGAGCTCACTGCCGTCTCGCAGAACGTTTTGGGGCAAAAACGCCTGAAAGGATTCTGGCAGTGCCTCTGGTATCCAGCACAAAGCTGCAGCCCTGCCAGTGCAGTGCTGCACACAAGGTTATTCTGTGCAGCCCTCAGCATCGTGACTGCAGGAGACGCTGGCTTTTGGCATGCTCCAAGACACACACTGAACTGCTCAGGTCTCAAACCAGCTCCTTCCCAAGAGCAGTTTTCGTGCCTCCCCTTAGGCCCAAATCACACACCTTGAGCACATCTTCCACACAGCTGCCGAGTTCTGCCTCTGTCACCAGCACGGTCCCTGCTGACAAATCTTCCACTGCCAGCTCTGAAAACAAAGGGCAGAAACATCAGCACCCCCCCAGACCGAGGAGCCTCCAGCAGAGCAGCAACCCACCATGCCCAGCACCAGAGAGCCCCGGGATAGCTCTCTCCCCTTCCCTCCCTCCACCGAGCCAGCATGGGAACCGATGGGCCCTTGTTAGCGGCGCTAAATATCACTGCAGTGTTGTAAACTCCACAAGGTGACAAGCAAATCAAAGCAGACCACAACTTCTTGACGGATTATTCCCCAGAGAGCTGCTCAGTCAGCGTGGGGAATGGGTGGCTTCCGTTTGGAAGCCCAAAATGAGACTGTCAGACTGGGAGAGCTTCCCAAAGAGCAAGCTGCAGAAGCTCCACTACTTGGCTCTTACACCAGAGTAATTTGACTCAAGTGCTACTAAATTTGACTCAGGCGACAGCTTGCACGCTCAGCAGCCCAGCCACCACTGAGAAAATCCTGATGGAAAGACAAAGACCAGCGAGAAGAGAAAGCAGACCGTTCTCCGATCCGGGGCTCGGTACCTGCGGCGTCGGAGCACCGCAGCAGCGGTGCCAAGAGGGGCCGGAGCAGGTGCCTCTCTGCCAGCTGAGGGTGCTCTTTCGCCATGGTGAGCAGCGTCGTGGTAGCCACTCGCTGGAACTGGCGTGCCGTCAGTTTGTCCTGGATGTGCAGCAAGTCCAGAATCTGGAAAGAAAGCCGAGGACACAGGAACAAAGATCAGCAGCCCCTCAAAAAGGGGGCAGGCCACCCCCTCGCAGCCACCAGTAGAGAGCGAGGAGCCTCCTGTGCGCTGCTTCGCTGGACATTTTGGCACAACACTCCAGATATGGAAGAGCCGGTCTCTTCCCTGCGCACACGTTAAGGCAGGATGCATTTCTGGGCTCACACCAAGAGCCTGCACCACTCCCACAGCCAAAGGCTGGAAGCAGGAGCTCCAGAGCTGAGAGCTCCTTGTGGCGCAGTGCTGAACAGCTCGGGCGATACGGCAGCGTTACCCAACATTATGGAAAATTCAGGAGTAACACGGAAACACATCCCGCTGCCAGAGCGGCAGAAAAACATCTCAACATTGTCCTGGCTTGAGCCAGGCCACGCTCAAGCAGAACACCCGGTACTGACCCTCTCCAAGCTGGGAACCGGCTCCGCATTCCCAGCCAAAGCCAGCGTGCCGGGGGGAGAGGAAGAGCAGGACCTACCTGGGGGCACACCAGCTTGTAGTAATCCTCGAGGGAAAGGCACTGCTGCGGGCAGGAAGCCAGGATCTTCGCAACCGCGTCGCATTTTCTCCAGTCCACAGCTGCTGCTTCAGCTCCAGCGCCACCTGCTCCACCAGCAGAAAGCCACGGTCAGCTCAGACCGACAGCAAACGGCAGGGCCATTTCTGGCCAAAACCAGATGTTTCCGGCCTAAAATTAGATTTCTAGCTTTTATTACTCTCTTTAAACCAAGCGTCTTTCAGGAGACAGCTGAACTTAATGACAGAAGGGGGAAAATCACCGTCCAAGACCTTTGATACTGGAAAGCAACTTCTACAAGTGAATGTATGAGCCAAAAGGTGGAGGGAAGTCGTGCTTGGACAGTGTCATTGGGTTGGTATTGGCTGGAGGAGGCTTTCGCACCAAAAACTGTGGAATTCAGCTTTTTGAGAGCAGCAGTTTCCCTCCCTGGCAGGAAATGGACAGCAGGGGGGCCAGGCTGCTGAGCCCCGGAGTGGGACGGGTCTCGCTCCACGTGCAGCTGCTCACAGCCCAGCGCCGAGCATGGCTCCCACCGAACTGGCACCAGCACGGCTCCTCGGAACAAACCACGCTCCGCCTGCACACGAGGTGCAACCCCACGGAGGCGCAAACAGACTGAATTATTTCAGAGACATTCAGTCTGGCCCTCAAAGATGACAGCGTACCCCAAACTAAAGGCATTTGCAGTCGGAAGGCATTCACAGTTTAGGAGTTCAGCGCAGCCAGAGCCAAATCTGCACGAGTGTTATGGAGTCAAAAGCTGTTTCCCATTTCAGTGCTGTGATGGCACTGTCTGTCCCGGGCCTCTCGTGGGACGAAACGTCGTGGACACATCATCACGGTCTCTTTTAATCTGCCATCCTGGAAGCCAAGAGCAGCGTCACGGCACCCTACTCACCGCCAGTCCCCTCCATGATGCCCCGAACCACAGCCTGAACGCCGCTGGGTCTCATGAGCCTCTCGGAGAGCAGCTGACCGCAAAGGCGCCGCAGCCAGGCCGGAGCCCGCACGAGGGCCGGCTTTGTCTCTTCCCCAGGAGAGGGAGGACTCTGGAAGGAAACAAAGGAGCAGGATAAGGAGCGTATTCGCACACTCCTCACTAACAGGCGCACAGCCCGCACCCTGCCCCGCAGGACTTGAGACAGGAACACAGGACAGGGAAACCTTTTACGTAAATCGCTTCTCTGTCCAGCGGCACAAAGCGAATTAGGGCCCAATGAGAGAGGCCAGCCTTCCCAGGAGCACCTCCTCACGCAGAGCGTCCCTCCTTTAATTAAAGCCGGCAGGGTCAGGCAGCAACTCCGACTGCCTCAGCGCCAAAACAGCGCACAGAGGGCTCGAGGAACGAGCCAGGTGGAAAAACCGCAGCACGCGCCGAGAGCGCTGCCCTGCAGAGGTGCCTTGTACGGACCCTGCGCAGCCCTCGCGCGTGGGACCGCCAGTTTCCACCTGCTCGGGAGTCGCATGCAAGCCCAGCCGGAGGGTCAGCGTGCGGCCGCGAAAGGCAGCCCCGCTTCGTCCCCTCAAGCGGAAAGGGGCAGGTTCTGGAAGAGAAGGTGCTTTGCTTGGCCAGGCACAGCGGGCGTTGCTGCCAAGCCAGAGCGACACGTGAGGCGATGAGAGCCCTCGCGTTCACATACACCCACGCGCCGCAGTACGGCGGGGCCCACGCCGCTGCCGCGCCAGCCACGCACACCCAGCGACTTCGCCTGCGTGTTCACACGGCGCTCGAGACAGGCGTGCTGCTCCAAACTGGTTTTTACAGTGTAAGAACGTTTCTTAGAGAGCAGCAAAAGCACCCTCAGAGGAAGGGAACACGCAGCCGCAGCACTGGGAACGTCCCTGCCATCGCCGCCGGGTACCTGCTTGGGCCGGCCCTGCAGGACGAGCAGCTCCCGCACTGCCAGCGGCTGGTAGACGCGGTCCAGGATGTGCCGCAAGGCTTCCCTGCACCGTGCTCGCTCCGCTTCCGAAACGCCCTGGAAAAAAACGAAACCCCGGGGTGGAGGACAGCTTGGCTGCACGCCGGTGCCCCTCCAGCCGCTCGCCAGGCTCCTCAGCTCCCATCTCTTCTCCCACACGGAGATTAACACGCGGGGCTCGGGAGCTGCCGCAGGGCTCAGCAAGCAGGAGCCCGGCATGGCCCCGACACATTTTTGGCAGGGCCAGGTGCTCGCATTGGCACCGAGGGTGCCGGGGGAGCGGGAGGAGAGAGGGGCACGGACCTCGCAGTGGGCGGCGGGGCCGTGGCCAAGCAGGCAGAGGCCGGCGAGCAGGAGACCGAGGTGTCGGGCCAGCAGCGGGCCACCCAGCGCGGGGTGCTGGGCCAGCTCGGCCAGGGTGGCGGTGGTGGCGTGGAGCCGAGCCCCGCGGGTGGCCGGCGGGGTCGGGGACGGCGCGGGGGGCCCCGGGCGCTGCCCCACGCCCGGCGGCAGGTACGGCACCAAGCCCAGGCCCACGGCGGCCCGCAGCGCTCGCCCCACCGCCCGGCCCTGCGCCACGCTCAGCGTGTCGGCGCTGGGCGGCGGGGCGGCCCCGGGCCCGGCGCCGCGGGCGGCGGGGGAGACGGCGGCGAGGGCGGCCAGCCGCTCCTTCAGGCACAGCAGCAGCGCCAGCAGCCCGCAGGCCGCGGCCCAGCCCGGCTCGGCCTCGCCAGCCAGCCCGGCGGCCAGCGCGGGGGCCCGGGCCAGCACGGCATCGCGCAGGCCGCGCAGCGCCGCCCAGCCCGGCGCCCGCCGCAGCCGCTCCTCCAGCGCCGCCGCGTTGCTGCGCAGCGTGTCTGATCGCAGGGCGGCCTCCGGGCAGGGACCGGCCTCGCCATCCCGCTCACCGGGCCCGGCGGGCGGCCGCAACAGCAGCTCCAGCGCCTCCACCACCCGCTCCGGGCCCGGCTCCTCGCCGCCCGCCATCTTGGGGCCGCCGTGAAGGGGAGGAGCGCCGCTCCGCGCCGCCATCTTGGGGAGGTCGGGCGAGGCGGGGGGGGGGTGGCACCGCCCGCCGCCATCTTGGGGGAGCCGCCCGCCCGCCGCCGCCATCTTGGGCGGGGCGGGAGGAGGCGGCGGGGCGGCGCCATTTTGGGGCCTGGTCCGCGGAGGGGAGCGGGCGCCGCTGGTCGCTTCCTCCCGGTTACGGCAGCTCGGGGCGCGTCCTCTTCGCAGCAGGTAGCGCAGGGGACACCGTTATCCCCTGTCCGGACTATCCTGACACCCGGGTGGGACGCCAGCAGTGTAGGCCTCTGGCCCTGCTCCCCAGAGGTGTCGGCAGCACCAACCCCTCTGGCAGGTCAGGTGTTCTGGGAGAGCTCCTGCAGCAAGGACAGGCTCCGGCTGCATCCAGCAAAAGTTAGCCGCTTCCAGAGAGAAACCAGCAATTCAGTCTAAGAAGGGAGAGCCCTGACGCGTCCCTGTGTTGTAATCAGTGTGTGGAGGCGGAGGTGCACAAGATGGGCGTTGCCGCCTGCTCTGGGGGTCAGTGGTCAGACCGGCTTTTGTAATAGAGCTCGTGTGTGTTGCAAAGGACATAAGTTAGCATCTTGCCAGTCCAGGACTGCAGTGAGGCAAGATGACTGCAGCTCCTGTGCCAGCTTCCAAGGCTGCTGTGTGTTTGAAAGCCTCTAGGCACTGCGGGGCATGTTATTCTTTTGTGCTTCCTTACCGAGCAGGGCCTCTGAGGGGAGGTCACAGCAATTACAGGGTTGGACAAACATCAGAGAGCTCTCATGCTGGCCGGCAGCCTCGCCTCTGCTGCGCAGCCTGTGTGGGGCAGGGTGTAGGGCCAGGCACTGCGCGTGCACAGCCGCCATGATAAGGCACAAGCCCCGTTTTCATGTCATGTCCTGCTCCTCCTTTCCCCAGGGCCCGTCCAGGCAGACTTGGCGTGAGGAAAAGCCGTGACCTGCTGTCAGCTGCCAGCCCTGCCTCCTCCAGCCGCTGGCGAGGAGAAAACACGCGCTCTGGTACGGATGTCTCCCTCTTACACAGAGTCAGGCGTTTCATTTGCCATCTGCCCTTTGGAGGCAGCAGCGGAGGAGGCCGTGCCGAGGAACAGCTCTCTGCGAGGCAGGCCGGCCTCTGAGCACGGACATAGGCAGCACACAGAGAAAAGTGCTTTTGGTTTTCTTAAAAGAATTTATTATTTCAATTTTATATAAAAACCATACAATCATTAACACAAGACCACTGCTGGCTACCCAGCCCGCATCAGACCCTTTTCCCATAATAAAAAATACAAACCACGATGACAGCTAAACACAGAGTTCAGGATTTCAGTAAAGCTGTTTGATTTCCGAAAGCACCTTTCATTGACTGCACAATAATTACACCTGGCACAACACAGAAGGAAATCATATAATAATTTGGATACAGAAAAATAGAAATCTGCCTGTAAGTACTCTATCAAATACAATTCCCTCACGTGTAGCACGTGATGGCACATCTTTGGTCTGTGTTTATAGATCACCTCGCCCCGCTCTGGCAGAGGCGTGGTGCCAGGGCCGCCCTGCTTCTCCGGCGCTGGGTTTGCGAGCCGAGCACAGCGGCAGGTTGACGGTTGCGTCGGGGCTGGGAGCACGAGGTATTTCGGAGAGCGCCGGAGAAAGCCTTTCCCTCTGCAGCAAAGGGAGGGAGACGGCGGGGGCCCATCCCTGCCAGGGAAGAGGAGCTGATCCTGCCCTGCACGGCCAAGAGCGCCTGGGCTCCAGGATGGGGAACAGACCGATGGCTCCACGCCCTGCCTGGAGCTGAGGGGGGCTAGGAAACACATGGGCTCCCCAAAAAGCCCCCCCAGCCCCAGTGACCCCGAGCTTCCCCTGCGCTGAACAAGGGGGACGCGGACAGCAGGTTGAGGGGGTGTTGGAGTGGGGTTCGGCTGCCCCGCGGGCAAAGACCGATGGCAGTCCGGTGTGGTGAAATGAGGTGAGCCGCTGGCTGCCGGCTGGGGGGTGCCGCGATGGGGGGGTCCTAGTCGTCCTCCTCCCCGCCGCCGTAGAGGTCTGCCAGCTTCTTGAAGCGGCTGCCCCAGTCGTTGAGGTAGTCGTAGTCCTGGTCGCGGTCGGAGGCCGAGGAGTTGAGGGAGCTGAGCGAGGTGGCCTCCGAGCCGCTGCCCTCGTAGTCGAACACCAGCAGGGAGTCGTACGGGGGGGCCGTGGGGTCCGTGTCGGCCGCCTTCAGGTTCTGGGGGCGGAGGGGGCAGAGGGGTCAGCGCCCAGCCCCCCTGGGCTGGGGGGTGCCCCGATGGGGCCGGCACCTCCCCGATCTCCCCGCGGAGCAGCGTGCGGGGTCAGGGCTCACCTCGTCAATGAAGTTCCCGATCTCATCGGGGTTGGCGGGCCGGGGCCGGTACTGGGGGGCGGCCATCAGCGGCGGGGCCACGTCGTTGCGGATCACCTCTGGGCGGGCGTCCAGGCCGCGGTGCAGCTGGCTCAGGTCATAGTCCTGGTGGGGACAGAGCGAGGGGGACATGAGGAGACGATGGGGACCCCGGGCCCCAGGGACCCCACAGGCAGGGGGTCACAGGAGCCCCACCTGGTCCTCCTCGCCGCCGCCCTCCTCGTCGTAGTGGTAGACGTTGTCCCGCATGTCGTCCTCGGGCGGGAGCAGCGGCTCCTTCACCACCTTCCTCTGCCTGGCGAAGAGCAGCAGCAGCAGCAGCAGGACTGCGGGCAGAGGGCAGCGGTGTCAGGGTGAGGCTGGCCCTGTCCCCGTCCCCACGCCGTCCCCGTCCCGCCGGACTCACTCAGCAGCGCCAGGATGCCCCCCAGGATGCCCAGGATGGCGGGGACGCCCAGGCCGCCGGCGATGAACGCTCGCCGCTCGCAGTTTTTGGCCGCCCCTTCGCAGTTGCAGACCTGGGCTTTGACCGGCGTCACCTGCGCCTTGCCCTGCCCGTCCGTCAGCTTCAGGAAGATGTTGTACTCCCCCGGCTCCAGCTCCTTCTGCAGGCTCAGCACCACGTCTTGCGCGGCAGAGAGAGGGGGTGCACTCAGGCGGGTCCCCGCTTTGGGGGCTTCCCGCTGCCCCGCCGGACCAGGCGGTGCCTACCTTGTCCGGTCACCTTGACGGTCCAGTTGGCGCCGGAGCCGTGCTCCAGCGCTGCCTGGAAGGGGTAGGTGTTGGGGGGCAGGTCCTTGTCCACGATGCTCAGCGTCTGCGCCTCGGGCTGCCGGCTGCAGATGTCAAAGATGCGGGGTTCCGGCGTGGGCCCGTTGTCGTTCACGTCCTGGAGGAAGAGCAGCAGCGTCCCCGTCCCGGTGGCGTCCGGCGCCCCTGCAGAGCCAGGGGTTAGCAGGGCGCCTGCGGAGGGGGTCCCGGCCCCGGCAGGACGCGGGCGGGCGGCAGCAGCCCCCTCCCAAAGGGCGCGGCGGGGCACTTCTCACCGCTGTCCACGGCCAGGACGATGGCCTTGTAGGTGCTGTTGATGGCGTGCACCGACTCGCGGTCCAGCGGCTGGGCCGCCGTGACGATGCCGTTCTCGGGGTCGATGGCCAGCCACCCCGCGGGGTCGCTGCCCATGCGGTACCTGGGGCAAGCGAGGGGTCAGCGCGCGGGGAGGACGCCGTGCAGGTGGGAAGGGGCGCAGTGCAGGCCCTCGGGCACCCCAACACGGCCCCCTGCCACCAATCCCCCCCCCACTCACGTGATTTTCTGCCTCAGATCCTTGTCCGGGTCCTGCGCGGTGTAGGAGGTGACCTCGTGCCCCAGCGGCAGGTCCTCCATCACGTCCACCCTCTTGACCGGCGGCACGAAGACGGGGGCTTCGTTCACGTCTGTCACCACCACCAGGACATTGGCCGTGGAGAGCGGCAGGGACACGGCCAAGGGCACGGCGTTCTCCACCGTCACCACGAGGTTGTACTGGTTCCTGTTCTCGTAATCCAGGCCCTGGAAAGGGTGGCGGAGAGGAGCTGGCGCGGTGCCGGCGGGGAGGCAGCCGGCGCCGGGGCGGCTGCGCGGTGGCAGGACCCACCTTGGCGGTTTTCAGGATGCCGTCATTGGTTTTGGGATCGGTGGTGATGCTGAAGTCACCGTCCTGGTCCCCGCTCTTGATGCGGTAGACGGCTTGCCAGGCAGGGGAGCCCTGCATGTCCCGGTCCGTCACGTGCAGCCGGGCCACCACCACGCCCACCTCGTTCTCGTTCACCATCCCCTTGTACTGCAAGAGAGGGGACAGTCAGCCACACGGTCCCGCGTGCCCTGGGGCAGGGGGGCTCAGGCCATGACGGGCTGGGGAGGGCAGCGGTTCGTGGGGGCTGGCTGGGGTACCGTGGTGGGGTCGAAGACGGGAGGGTTGTCGTTGGCGTCGGTGACTTCCACGATGGCGGTGGCAGTGTTGGTCAGGCCGTTGCCCTCCTGGTCCGCAGCCTGGATGATCAGCGTGTAGTTGGGAGTGGTCTGCAAGCCAAAATCACCACAGTTAGGGCAGGGACGGGGTCCAGTGCGTCCCCCTCCTCTGGGGCCATCGCCTGCCTACTCTTCCGCTCTTTTCCAGCCATGACGATTGCCGCCGGCACAGACGCTTGCCGACGTCCCCACTGCCCAGCCAAAGGGCTGGCAGCCCACCCGCTCCCAGGGTTCGGCAGGGCTGGGGTCCCTGCAGACACCCCCGGAGCAAGGGACAGCCACCCAGGAATGGCGAGTCCCCAGACTAGACAGATCCCAGGGGTCCGGCATCCCCAGTTCTCCGTGGTGAGTCCCACCGCGCAGTCCCCTGGGACGCGGTGAGGGCGCCCACCTCCCGGTCCAGCCCCGTGCCGATGATGCTGATGATGCCCTTCTCCGGGTCGATGGTGAACATCTGCTGCGCGCTCTTGGGCTCCTCGCTGAGGATGGAGTAGCCGATGATGCCGTTGTTCACGTTGATTCCATCGTCCGCATCCGTGGCGTTCACGGTCATCACGGATGTGCCTGGGCACAGGGACAAGCGGAGGGGGGTTTACTCACGAGACAAACCCCCCCAGACACCTTGGCGCAGCGCTGGCTTAGGGGTCGGCGTGGTCCCACCATGGGGCCCCCGGCTCGCCGGTCCCCCACGCACCCGGCTTGGCGTTCTCCTCGATGTAGCCGATGAAGACTTGCTTGGTGAAGACGGGCCGGTTGTCATTCTGGTCGGTCACGGTGATGATGATCTCCATGGGGTCCTCCACTGACTGCCCGTTGGCTGACACGGCGTGGGAGAAGAGCTGCGAGGGGCACCGTCAGCCCGCGCGCGGCCCCGGCCCCCGGCCCCGCCCCACCCGACCCCCACTCACCACGTATTTATCGATCTCCTCCCGGTCCAGCGGCTTCGTCACCTCCAGCCACCCCGTCTCGCGCTCAATGGTGAAGACGCCCACGGGGGGGGTGTCGGCCCCCTGCCCCGTGATGCTGTAGAAAACCTTGGTCTCCTTGTCCTTGTTGGATTTGATCTGGTGGCGAGGCCGGGGGGGTCAGAGGGGTCCCGGCTCTCCAGGACCCCCCCTGCTCCACGCCCCGTATCCCCCCACATACCTGCACCAGCTTCTTGGGGAAGGGTCCCCGCTCATTTTCAGGGCAGTTGATGGGGGGGATGACCCAGTCCCTCTTCTGCCGCCGGAGGCCGTGGCCGGGCTCGGGGAAGGTCAGCACGCTGGGCGCCGCGTCCTGCCGGGACAGCAGCCGGGCTCGGTGCCGGTGCCTTGCCAAACCTTGGGCACACTGTGCCCCGGGGAGAGGGGCTGCGCCTCACCTGCTGCAGCTGGTGATGGTGCTGCCGCCTGCGCAGCGTCACCCTGGCCGAATGCTTCTTGCCCGCGGCGTCCCAGGTGTGGACGGAGAACGCGATCTCCTGCCGCTGCAGCTGCAGGGGCCGGGTCGCCGAGACGACGCCATCCCTGCTCACCTTGAAGCGCGTATCGTCCGAGAGGTACACGGCACGCCACTGCTCGCCGCAGTCCAAAAACCTCACTGGGGACAGGGAGAGCGGGTGGGCAGGGGGCTCCCAGCGCTGCCCGGGGGGAGTCGGCAGGGCAGGAGGGCACGGGACAGCATGGCGTGGGCACGGCTCAGAGACCGGGGCGACCACGCACGGTGCCACACGCCCTGCCAGGATCCTGTCCTGGGTGCGGGTTCCGGTGTGGGACCCGTGCAGCACGTCCCTGCACACGGGACGTCCCTACACCCGTGGGTGGGACAGCAGGCACCCACCGCAGCCCGGAGCAGGGCATCCCTGCGTCGACAGCCTGGCCCACTGCTGGGGCGCGGTACGAGCCGGGACAGGCACGCGGGGGCCGCGGCCACGCGGCGGGGAGGCTGCGAGCGGCACAGCGGTCAGCAGGTATCACATGAGCGGGGGCCGCGCTGCCGGCGGCTCCGAACAAACACCCTTTGTCTGGGAGCTGGGTTCTTTGAGCCAGCGGCACCCGGGCGGGAGCTGTGGCCACCATCGGCCCCTGCGTGACCCGCACCGCGCAGAGCGGGTACTGGGGCTTCAACGGGACGTGCCTGGGGTGAGGGGCAGCACGGCACGCCCGAACGCTGGCACGAGGCCGCTGCCACCGCCCCGCAGGGTTACATCAGCCCAGAAATTTTGAGGTGGCGGAGGGATGGAGGCGGGTGGGGAGCCACCGCTGACAGTGGGTGCCCCCCGTGCCCACCATGGTGCCCCTGACCCAGCGCGGGCAGCCAGGGAGGACCCGGCCCGATGCCAGCCCCGCTCAGCCCCGCGGCGAGACCCCCAGCGAAGGCTGTGGGGCGGGGGAGCCGGTGGGGCCGGCCGGGCAGGAGCATGCTGGGGCAGGCTGGGCGCTCCCGCGGCGGGGGCTGGCGACGGGGAGAGGCACCCCGGCACCCGCGGGCGCAGTGCCTGGCACCCGGCACCGTGCCGGATGGGTGCAGCGAGCAGGCAGCGCTCAGCCCACAGCCCTGCACCGGGTGCAATGAGTGCTCGGTGCTCAGCCCCCAGCTCCAGCCCCGTGCCAGGTGCAATGAGTGCTCGGTGCTCAGCACCCGCTCCCCCCCTTCCACCCAGCCACGCACAACCTGTTTTTCCGGCTCCTCAGGTGAAGGGAAGCTGGGCCCCAGCCGCCCCAGCCCTCCCCTCCCCGGGGCACCGAGCCAGGGGCCCCTCTCCTCTCCAGGAGCAGTGGGGCGGGAGCGAGGAGAGCTGGGGGGTCGTTTGGGGGGATCCCCCGCCACAGCCAGACCCGCTGTGTTCCCAGGCTGCAGCCGGCACTGGGAGATGAGACCCCGCAGTGCGACGGGGTCCCGAGGGACAGAGCCGGGTGTCACCCTGGCAGTGCCAGCCGCACGCAGGTGGCACAAGCGTGGCGGGAGCCGGTGGCCAGGGCAGGCTTGCGCCAGCCCGCGGGCAGCCGGGGTGAAGGCGCTGCGAGTGGCACGTCCCGCCGGACGCGCCCGCTGACGTCACCAGAGTTTCACCATGACTTCAGACTCTCGGGGTGCCCCCACCCAGGGCTGACGGGCGAGCGTCCTAGCCCCCTCCGCGTCCCGTGGGGCTGTGTCCACCCCAGAGAACCCCCCTCAGCCGCCCCACAGAGCCGCAGGGCCTCGTCGCAGCCCCGGCGATGCCGCAGCTCCCGTGCAGGTGTTCGCTGCTGCCGCCCAGGCGCTGCACAGGGCCTGTCTGGACCCGTTTTGAGGGAAAACACTGCGCTCAACTCATCAGGCTAATTACAGGCTGGCTCGTCAGTCCGCCCTCACCGCGGCCTGGCCGTGGGCTTTGACGTGCTGCGTGGCACAGGGGGTGGCATCGCCGAGCCCCCACTGCCCTCATCACCCCGCATGGCCAGGCATGGCCACGCTGGCACACAGCCCACGTGGGCAGACGCCAACGGCCGACCCTTTCCCTCCTCCCACGCCCCATCTGCGTCCGAGACCCGAAACTGGAAGCGGCGGCACTGGGACAGGGGATTTCCAGCCCAGCGCTGCGGGGAGACGCCGAGGCCACGTGGCTGCCCGTCACCCTGGTATCGGGCACAGCCCTGCTGGACACTGGCTGCTGCCGCCGGGCGGCTTCGTTAACAATCAACCAGAAAGCAAACAAACGGGTGATTCCTGAGGTGTGGGGCAGGGTTCGGCTCCCAGCTCGATTCCCGTGGCCCAGGGGGTTTGGGAGCCCCGGCACAGCGCTCGGTGCTCTGCACCCCTCGGCCCGCGCCAGCTGTCCCTGGCAAACCACGGTGCCGGTGTCACCGTCAACCGGTGCAGATGGCGACGGCGCGGCCGCAGAGCCATGCAGTGAGACACTGCCATCCCCGCGCAGACGCCTGCCTGGGGAGGCCACAGCTCCACAGCTGCGAAAGGCGGCCGCACCCCCCAGGTGCCGGGACCCTGCAAGCGGGCGAGGCGTGGGGCAGGACGGGCGCCTGCGCGGCCCCACGCCCCGGCCTGCCAGCCCCAACAGGTCTGCGCCGCCTGAGTCAGCGCCGCCCGCGCCGGCGCACCCCGGGGAGAGGCACCCGCTGCCCCCGCACCGCGACGCCATCCCGCCGCCGTGGGAGCACCGGCTCCCGCGCTGCCCTGGCCCCTCGGCACGACCCCGCGGACACGCAGCCACGGCTCTGACGCCAATGCCACCTGCAGCGGTGCGCACTGAGCCTGTCCCCACCGCCACGGCACCGTCCCCACCGCCCTGTCCCCCACAACGCCAGGCACCACGCAGACACGGAGCCACGGCGTCGTCCCCCCATTGCCAGCTCCAGCTCCCTGCCTTACCTCTTCCCAGCGCCCGTCCCGCTGCCACCCTGTCCCGCGGCACGCTGAGGGCGAAGGTCTCTGCGGCGAAGCCGGGTTGGCAGGACGCTGCCCGCTCGCACAGCCGCTGCCCTGCCTGTCCGGAGAGAGGGGTGAGACCTGGGCAGGGTCCCAGCCTGCGCCCCGCTATCCCAGACAGGGTCCCAGCTGGGTCCTGGGGTGCCAGGCAGGGTCCCACGTGGGGTCCCACAGCCCCGGGCAGGGTCCTAGGCACGGTCCCATGCTCACGGGCAGGGTCCTGGGGTCCCGGGCAGGGTCCCACAGCCCTGGGCAGGGTCCCAGACAGGGTCTC
>WHYT01012894.1:5072-32011 GCA_009806455.1 Tetrax tetrax
TCCCCATAGAGATTCAAAATAATAAAATAGAAAAAGATGTTTTGAGCCACAGATTAATTTAGACTCTTCTAGACCAATTGTTTAGAAAGTATATTTGACTTAAGAGACATTTTTTCACTTGTGCAATCATACTCCTGTGGTGGGCATATACTGCTACTTTCATAAGGAAAGAAAAAGGAAGGGAAGAAAATTACAAAGTAGAAAAGAACATCCTGGGAAAAATTATTTTGAGAGATAGGAGTAAGTTAAACACTTAGGATAGGAACTTTGTTGGGTTTAGAGTTTTTTTCTTTTTTTTTTTTCCCTAAAAATACAGTGGCGATATTGCATGATGACTTCTGCAGTGACAAAACAGACTGTTCAGCAGCTTAGGAGACCTAAGACCAAATGTATTTTTGTGATGGAAATTCTGATGTCTTTAATTAGGAAAAAAAAATGAAAATTAAACATTCGCTTTTAAATGTTCAGCTCCAAACCTTGTTAGAAACTTTAAAAAGAAAAAGAACCCGATTCTTTTTTTTTTTTTAAGATAAAGAAAGGCCAAATATATACATTTTTATCCTCAGTTTCTTTTTTTGAATATGTCTAAAATACTTAGGGAAGAACATGTGCCATTTCTTGAGCCACGAGGGGAACAAAGACCCAAGAACAACAACAACAAAAAAACAACCCCAACACAAACAAACAAAAACCCACAAAAAACAAAACACAAAACTAATTTCACAAAACTAATTTATCTAAAGCAAACACCATGGAAAAAATTTTAGAACTTGGCAACACTGCAAGCACTGAATGGATAATCTGTTAATAGGACGTCTTGAATAATTTTAAGATTACAGAGACATACACATTTCTTCCAAAGCATGCAGATTACCATTATAGCATTTAATCTTCTTCTTTAATATGTTAATTACTATTAGCTTAAAATTAAAATAATTTTAGTATTATGCTTATGTATCATTTTTTTTTCTGTGCATCCTTCTTTTCTATTATTCAGACACATTTTTACTTTGTGTATTTTCTAATATTTATTTGCCAGATTTTAAATTTTGAACATTAATCTTCATTAATGTTGTGCTGGAAAGAGAAAAATGCCAATAGACAAAAAGTTGGAAACTAATTTGCTGCAGGAAAATCAATTTCAGATTATTCTTATTAAGCTAATGGGTAACCTCAAGCCTTATTAATTAAATAAGCATGGTTATAGTATTGATAAATTTAACTAATCTTAGCAATTATAAAGAAATGCATCCAAGTCCACAAAATGAATGTTAATTCAATGATGATTTTTTTGTATTTTATGGTCATAAAGGAAATTTGCTGTACTAATCTGTTTTCTTCCTCTGCTTTTATAGAAGAAATTCAATTTTTGCATCCCCAGATTTACAAACATCCACCCCCAGTCAGATTCTCTGTTGCTTTTACTTTGATGCACTTTCATCAGCCGTCACAGAGCATTTTGATCCCGTTCACACATGAAATGTATATCCTCTATTATTATTTTGGTTATTTTTGTTTCCTACTCTTAGAACCAAAATCTTAGAACGTAGTCTGATTTTTTAAATATCTTCTGAGCATTAAAGTAATTTGTTTTCTAAAGGAGCTATTTATGTTCAAATAAACTTCTCAAGTCATAGTTTGAGCTTCTCTGGTGTACAGTCTGAACTTCTTCTATCCAGATATCCCTGGAGCTTATTAGTCTCCATGGAAATTCACAAATTCTCAGCTCAGGACAGACCTTAAAATTAATCTTTCCTCAGAACACTCTTTGGGGATAGGGAGAGGAAGACTGAACACACTTGAAAGCTTAGACATTACTGGGCTGCTTTTTTGACATGAAATGCATTTCTTTCAAAATGTACTAGTCAAGGTTTAAGCCAATAGATTTGCCTATAACATGTACATATGTTAATTATTTGTAGTATTGAGCTATCATTTACTCATTTTGCTGCACATCTAATGTCTAAATATTTATTGTCAGTGGTGACAGAAAGCTTTTATTTTGTGTTTCTCAGATCTCAGGATAGAGAATTTTTGGTTGAATTCCAAACCTGAAAGCTCAGGGTAAGTAATTATTTTTATTATTTCTTTAGCTTGAATTTGAATGGTTCAGTGAATAATTGTATTCCAGTATATAACTATGTTTCCTGGAGCATGAAAAAAAAAAAAAACAAAACCAAAAAATCCTACCTAGTCTATGATAATGTCAGCTGGTAATATCAGCAATTAATTACTCTCTTTTTGTTTCAAGAAACTATGAGGAAAAAAGTGGGTTTTTTTTTTCATTGCATTGTAAACAGAAAATGAATTTGTTCATGTTTGTTTGTTTGTTTGTTTTAGCGTAGTTTGACTGAAGACACCATGACATAACTGTACTTCAATGCTACGTGTGTAACTTGACCATGTTGCGTTTTGGGACTAATGTTAACATAGTCATCAAACACAGGACCTGACATAATTTCAAAGACAGAGGGATAACATGAAACAAAAAGGCCATAAAAACAGGAAAAAAAAAGAAAATCCATAAAAATGACAGAGGTTCTCCAGAAGTAAACTGCGTTTTTGTACATTAAATCCCTTGTGAGAAACCATCTTTTAGGAATTAATAAGAGCCAAGCAGCGATAGATAGTAAAACCATCATGTTATGGATTTTATCAAAATGGTTTCCTACTAACAGAAATGACAATTATGGGCAGTAAGGTACAACATAGATAGCTCTTATAATGAAAACTAAAATTACTGAAAATCTGTGGTTGCTGCAGTCCAGTTTTTTCTCCTTTCCATATACTAAGTTTTTTGGGAAATGTTTTGTTTAATGTGACGTCATTTGAAAAAGGTATATTGACATTTAGCATGTTGCTGAAATAATTTAATAAGTAATGTAATAAAGCTATTGAGACAAACAAGCTTAAACAGATTACCAAAGTATTCTCCTGTGTTTTAAGCTTGTTCCATAATATTAAATATAATAAAGTCAAGTGCTTGTTTTATAATAAGGGACAATATGATTAGCATGCAATTGAGACCAAACTCAAGAGGAAACCTCATTTGTATAACATAAATAGCTGCCATACTCTGTATGTATGGGCAGCAAACAAACAACACTCCTATAAAGTGGAAATGTAAGCTCAGAGGAACAGATCTGTCAGCTTTGTTTTGTGATTCCACTCATTGTGTGCAGGTAGTAGTTCAAAAAGCCATGGCAGAAACAATGATGTATTTTACCATGTCACTTTTTTTGTACTGAGTTGGAACTTTTGAGCTTTAAAGCATATTTCTGTTTCAGGAGCTTCATGTGAAAGCCTGAAACTTAGAATTTTGTGTTATCATTTTAAGACTTATGTAAAGTATTTTTTCTTAATATTTGGACAAGTCTGGCAGGCTTTGTTTCCATCCTGTTTCTTTTGGTTTTCCATGAGATTTTTTCTTGCTCTTCTGCTCATAGTTCTTGAGGAGTGGAGGTGATTATTGGTGTCCCACATGCTGCACAGCACAGTTGTAGAATCTTCCCTGCAGCAGGTGATTTAGAGGTGTCTATTGTAAATCTATAAGGGGCTTTTAAATTCCAAATCTCTCAAATCTTGCTTTTGTCTAGATACCAAGAGAGCGTACAGGAACACAGGGCTTATTCATATTCCTGTAAAGGTCCTGTACTCATAGAAATTCTGTAGTAGTAATTCATCTAATATTGTCAAAACTTCTATCTGTATAGAAATCTCTCTTGTCAAATTTGTTAATATCTGGTGGTTGAGGAAACACTACAATTGTTTAGTAACAATACACTGAAGCGACTGTTGGAGAATTCTCATAATACTACTAGTATATTACTTAATGTAAGATTGCCAGTAATAAATTTTTTTTCTTACATTTTGGACAACAGATACTATATAAAATACACAGAAGTCTATATGTGTATATGTGCATATAGTGTACAATAAAGCTTTCATTTTTAAGAAAGAATTGTACAAAACCAATGATATCTCATGGTCTGGGGAACTAGGGTTTCAGCAATATGTTGAGTTTCTTTTAGGGTTTTTTTCTAATTTTGTGACGTTCACAAAAAAAAAAAGATGCTCTTGCTGAAACATTATGTCCTTCTGAAAGATAAAAATATATCACCTTAAAAAAAATATTTCTTTTATTTGAAACACAATTTGTTCACCAAATTAATTTTTTATTAAGGAATAGCATCAATGAAAAGTTAACCAACTTGCAGAAAATATTAAACAGAAAAAAGAAGGCTTTTACACTGAAGACAGCTTTCATTTTTAAGTAAGCATACTCTGAAAGTATTGATTAAAAAGTCCCACCGTGGCCACAGCCTAGGGAAAATTACCATTAGAATGATGCTATAAAATCTTGATGATATTCTGTCTTTTGTACCTCTGAAAATGTCATTGTATCACTTGGGAGTATGATTATTTCTGAAGTTAAAATCAGCTTTAAAAGAAAAGGCAGCTTGAATCTCATTTCCAGGTGAATGGTGCTAAACATACAGTGGGAGTAAATCTCTTCTCGCATAAAGCAGAAACTCACATTACAATCCTAAGGGTTTTGCAATGGTGGCTATATACTGTTCTCTATAAGGAACTGTGCTAGTTTTCAACCAGCACTAATTGCACCTTGAAACTTGCTTATAGATCAAGAGATAGGGCTTGTGGACCAAGAGCCAGGGCTATCATGTGGAGTTGCAAACTCTAGAAGACAAGGATTTTTTAGAAATTAAATGAAGGTAGAAATCAAGGAAGAAATGATGCTGTAACACTGCAAAACAGGCATTAGTTTTGGAATAAATTTCTCCAGTTGCATTATTTAAACTGTTCAATGGCTGACAGACATGCCTTTCCTGACACACTCAAAATGACTAGTAATGGACACACCGGTGGCTACTGCTGTCAATGGTTTATTACTAACTGTTCTTAGACTGATTTTTCTGACGTATCTTTGAACTTCTTTGACAATTCACAGCCATCTCACTAAACACAATTATTGATGGTTGCTGTCAGGCTATAGAAAAAAGGGAAAAATAGTTTTAAGCTATTACCTTATATTCAAAGGCCTTGTCAGTATCTGCTTACGTAAGCTGAGATTTACTTCCATTTACAAAGGATGTGGAATAAGAAATGTAAATTATAAGTTAAAGGTAAGATTGTTTCTTTCATCCAGCCTCCAACATTAGTACGGAATATCTGAAAAAGAGATTACTTAAAATGCAACATAGCAAAAATTTTTCCATTTGCTTCAGCAGAGGTCTGTTAACTCTCTGAAGGAAGTAATTTTTCCCCAAGACCAAAAGATATTGTACTATCATTCTGTAATGCTGCAAGACAAAATTAGTGATTCATGTAACCTCACTGAAGTCATTGATAAAATTACATCAGGGATAAATTTAAGAACTTCTTTATTGAAGGTAACTATTTCCTTTCTTTTCTTCAAAAAAAAAGAAAAAAAGATCATGAGGTACATTTTAGTTTTTAAAGAACTGACAATTATTCTTCTGGAATCTTTCCCAAAACCTAGTGAAAAGACTGCTATTAATGTCAATGGCCTGCAAATGAAGTCCTTTTTCATACCCTTCTAGTGAGCTTGACCTTACACTGAAGGCCTTGTCAGTCAGGTCCACAAATTATACTTTTTAGGTATGTGAGTAGTTATATCTATCTCTTTCATATAAATTAGTTTCACTAGGCTTGTAAAGAACATAAAATAAATGAGTAAGCCATTACCTTAAGCAAATGAGTAAGCAATTACCTTGCAAAAATGGAGACAAAGAAGGAATTTACCCAATAAAATTCTAAAGAACTTTATAAATGCCATATTCAGCATCAGATTTATTGCTTAAGACGTTAGAAAACCAGAATTGAATCACTCTTTGTTGTCTTTTTTATTTTCTCATTATTTTATATTCAGCATGAAAGTGGAGAAAATATTTACATTACTCACTGCAGGAGTGAAAGTGCTGTTAAAGTACAGGTTTATCAGAGATTTGCTAATTTAAACTCACATTGAAAATATAGAAGAAAAAATAGACTAGGTATTTAGATTGTTGCTAGGTTATTAGACGCATGCTTCAAAGGATAATGTCCTGCCTTTTCATCTTTATTCAGCTTCAGCTCCTGAAGGAAACAAAATTTGTCAAAAAATATTCTGGTTGAAAAGTATCACCTGAGTTGTCAACATGTGTGGATGTGCAAAAGGTCCAGTTCAAATTTGATTAATATCGGTTTGTTGAAATAACATCTGAAGCAAACTATTTTTTTCATTTCATACACAGTTATGCTTGCCTTCCAAAAGTTATTTTAGGGTAGTCACATGAAAATATGTCACCAACATGGTCTTTTTCTCAATACTTCATAACTGTGGTCCAATATCAGATAAAAATCTCATTGTCTTTCAGGAAAATGTTGTGTTCTTTTGTGCATGTGTCTGTGGAACAGTTTTTCAGAATTTTTATGCTCACTGAGAAACTATGTAGAAATAGAAAAAGAAAAAACGCATAGTGACAACTACTCTTATTTCCAGTCCACCTGAGTTACAATACAGTACAAATACATTATTTTCTTAATACACAGAGGTAGGAAAAAAAAGATTTAGGGCCTAATTTTCAAAGAAGCTGTAGCCAATACATTAGTCTACATTCAGTCGGGCAATGAGTCCAGTAAAATCTGATTTCAGATGAGTACTTCCAAATTTTTAGGAGAAAATTCCTTCTATACTCTGTAAATAAATATACAACTAAATGTAATGTTAGGCTTAAAAAAAAAAAAAAGTTCTTAAATGATTTGAGTTTAGAACTCCAATTAAGAATACTTAGTTATTTTAATAAACACATTAAAGAACATAGCATAAACTCTGTGACTCTGAGGCAGGTCAAAGATCCAGCTGGGTCAGTGTGATTTTTTTCAATAGTGGTTGACTGTAAAGATTTAGGTAATTTTTCTTCTGAAATAGCCTCCAGCTTCCATCAGTCAGATTGTCAGTTCCACTCAGCTCACTGTATTACACTGAAATTGAAAAGTTGGAAAGAATAATGAAGAAATCTGAAAACATTTGAAATTTTTATAGTTTTAGACTTTATTACTAAACAGGCTGAGTAAACTTTGTCATGTTTTGTTAGGTGCCAAATGCAACCAACCTTTAAGAGAAATTCAGAAAATATTGTTGCAGTTCTGAAACAAATTCCTTAGAAATTTTTGTCTCATTTAAAAATTGAACTAGAAAGGAAGAAAAGAAAGGACATGTCGTGTTCTAGAACACATATTTCTATGTAAGTGTGAAATTAAAATTATATGATTTCCATACTCTTAGCAATTTCTTCAAGTACAATCTCCTTCTTCCATCTTCCATCTTCAGTTCAGTCAAATTTGTGTTTTGAGAAGTTACATAGTGCTTTACTTGCAACACATCTGAATGCACACTCTGAATGGATGTACACAACTTCTATAATACAATTTTCTTTTTGTCTTTTTTTCTCCCTACTATATCAAGAGTAAGTAATTTATGTACTATGACTTGTCCTGTTGACTGCTGATAACCCTATCAGTCTTTATCAAAGTTTGTATCTGAACTGAAACTTTTTATTTATTTGGACTATGTATATACTGGAAGATCAAGATTGGGCTTGTGTTGGATCATCTTATTGATTATTAGAAATTAGGGAGAAAAAAGAAGTTATCTGCATTGAGAAAACAACTTTGAAGCATATTTACATCTGCAAAAGTCTTTCAACAGAAAGGAGGTAATTCTCGAGGTAATAAAATAGATGAGATTTCATTGTGCAGCTGAATGGAATTCAGCACCCAATATATCATCTTTACATGACAGATTCTGAATAAAATGCCACTTTCATCAGTAGATACCAATTGGAAGTGACTGCCATTTCTGAATTTGAGACTAAAATTTTATTCTTAAGCATCCTTGCTCTCTGACACACGTCCTTCTTTTCAGTATGATCTATTCTCTTTTCTACACAGAAAATATACATGGTTGTGCCATATAGATGATGGCATTCAGTTTATAAAACTATCAGATTTCTGAACACCACCAGATTAGTAGCACACAAATCAACTATACTTAGGTTGCAGTGCAGAAAATGAGGACTGGAGAAGATGCTATTTCTATGCCTGGAAATATGTGAAAGGTTATGGAAAAAAATCCAGTGATTATTAGAGATTAGACTTCTCTAAACAGAGAGACATAAGCGTGGTTTATTTAAGAAACATTTTGTTTCATGCTTTAACTCTTTGTTTCTTGCTTCCAAAACCACTTAACCCCTTTGAAGATCAGCCCCCAGTCATGTGAAAAAGTAAGAGACCTCCAAACATTTGTATTAACTTTACGTTATATACTCCATACAGTGAAATATCACGTAATCTCTTTGTACAGAATAGTTCTTTTTTGAAGTAAAGAATGGAACTACTACGTAATAGGAACAAGATTTTGTGGTTTTGAGGCCTAGTTTCTTGTATGTTTATGCACTTGGGAAGATTTTCATATGTGTCTCTGGATGGATGTATCTCTGCTCTTATCAAAACTCAAAATATTTAGGGTTAGCATGATAAACATGCAGTTGCTAACATATTCAAGAAAACTTCTGTGAAGGACTACATCTTGGGAGAAAGCTAGCAAAAGCTTCCTTCCACAGTGAAACCCAAGCTATAAATTCTCATTAATAATGAGTTCATTTTAAGCTAAGACAAAACCATAGAGGCAAATGAACCATGTCACTTGCCTTGGTTTTTCCTTTTTTTCATGCTCAGGATTATAAGGTAGAGCTGTAAAAGAGCAAGCTTAGAACATTTTCAGAGTATCATTTGCACTCCCATTACTTTTGCATGAAAAATACATTTTTCTTATTTTTAAGCTATTAGCTCATATATACTCTGCTGCCATGTAAGGAGATACACTGTAGGAACTTCCTCCAATCTCATCTTTTTCAAATGCATGAAGATCTAGAAGTGCAGTAATCTGGGAATATTTGTTGAAATTCATATCTTTGGTATGAGTTGCTTGGAGGCAGATATCCTTTCGGGAGTTTTTACTGCTGCCTTTTAGAAGAAGATTGGAAGAGAGAGACTAGGAGGAGCTCCAAGGCAATGTGAGGCTCTGATGTCACTGAGACTCTCACAGCCTCTGCCAAGTGGAGGCTGTTTCTGGGGGGTGTTTAGGACT
Organism: Tetrax tetrax; assembly: GCA_009806455.1. Taxonomy (NCBI): domain Eukaryota; kingdom Metazoa; phylum Chordata; class Aves; order Otidiformes; family Otididae; genus Tetrax; species Tetrax tetrax. Next base: position 14,245 of record WHYT01012894.1, read on the forward strand.
ACAGCAGTATTTTCATGCGATACCTTGGCTTTATCTGTCTGCTGTCAGTATTAGCCACTGCTGACCCATAACTGACCTAGAGTAACTGGCAGAACTGTTAAACTTTCCCACTCCCTAAGCTTGCTTCACTACTCTGCTGGACACGGCATATGCTTGTAATTTTGGATTGCAATCAGAGTCCAAAGTGCATAGCACTCCTTGATTCATTGAAAGCTACAGTGATGTGCATCATTTACAGTAACCTATAGGAAACATCTGTGTAATCTGATGGCTGAGTTCAAAAGGTTGGATTTGGTACTGGGATAGAATTCTTTGTCAAAAGTCTGCTAGATGTTCTTAAAATATTTTGGAAAGAATGATAGAACCATAGAGTGGTTTGGATTGGAAGGGACCTTCAAAGATCATCAAGTCCCTGCTATGAGCAGGGACATCTTTCATTAGATCAGATTGCTGAAAGCCCCATCCAACCTGACCTTGAACAGTTCGGGGATGGGGCATTCACAGCTTCTCTGGGCAACCTGTTGCAGTGTTTCATCGCCCTCATCTAAAAAAAAATCTTCCTTATGTCCAATCTCATTCATTATTTAATGTTCTAAGTTCTTTAGAGAAATTTTTGTCATACCTTTCAAATTTCTCTCAGATTTCCTTTTTGTCATTCCTCCAAATTATATTTCTTCATCATTTTCTGTAGGCATTAATGCTGAGTCTAACCTTTCCCATACATCTGAAAGCATGTCTAGCTTCTAGAGAAAAGTTGATTGAAAAATATGAAGCATTTTGCTTTTTTTTTTTTTTTTTTTTTTTTTTGAGTGCTACTCTGCAGCCCTGTTTACACTTATCCGTTTCTAGATGCTTTAAACATGGAATCTTCCTTTAGTATCTTCAAGAGTTGTACACTAATATCACTGTATTTTATATTTCTGCTTTTCCTCTGGTTGCTATAATATGGCAAACAGAATTCTCTACTTCTGGGACACTTTCCCCTTTTAGAATACAAACAGCACCTTCTCTAGATACAACTGGACACACTTTTTCATGTATATTTAAAAATAATTATAATTGTATTTATCCAATTGAATTAAATTTTCTGATAATTTTACAGAAATCATGGGAGGAAACATACTGCTGTTTTGATTAGTTTCTTATTTTCTCTTCATGATTTGATATGTGTAACTCAGAAGAGTACAATATGTACGGTGGGTATAAAAGTGCCCAAATGCTACTAGATACAGAACACATACGTAAGTACATCATTCTTAATGTGCGTAGAGGACCCTAGACTGCCCATGTCATGCATTTCAGGTACGTCTTAGCTAGCCTCAGTGACTTGTGTTGTCAGGAAAGGACACATAATCTGAAAAAAAAAAAAATTTTAAAAAATGAAAGTTGGCTCAAGGTAGCAAAATATTGTGTCACAGTTTCCCTACTTCCTGCTGTCTAAATACAAGAGAGTTTAAACTAAAGGAAACATATATTGACATGATATGTTGCCAGAAGAGAAGCTGTTTCTGGAAGGATATTAGAGCTTTCAGCCTGAATCTTCCTTTCCCATTCACCAAAACCGTGAAACTGAACCTACATGAGAGTGCAGGCCTGCCACAAATTCCTTCACTACAGCAGGATGAGTATCGGTCCAGGTTTGCTTCTTTTTACTAGATGTAATTAGACATAAGGCTTTTTTCCCTAGCTATTTCCTAATCAATTAATTTTGAGAAAACTAACAAAACGTAAACAGAGATTGTGAAAAATGTAGTAGATTGTATTTCTCTAGAACAGATGTCTCTCCCATTATAAGAAAGAAGACCAATCTCCTCCACATTCTAACCCTAAGCATATGCTTTTCCCCTTGTTTCTGTTAAGGTAACTTTCTTTTTTCCTCCTTTGGGACAGGTGAGCCAGTGTTCCAGCTGCTAATCCTCCCAAAACAAAAGCAAAGCCCAAAAACCACTTTGTGTAAAAATTCTTTGTGTAAAAATATCAAACCATAATGATATTATGTCATGCCATCTCCATGTTCCTTTCCAACAAAAGAGATCTACTCATTCATAGAGGATATAAAGCAGACATTGATAATGAATAACTTTGAGTTGTGTTCTTGCTTCAGTGGCTCAGTCTGTTATGATCAATTATTCTTGCTCTCAGGCAGCTCTCTTTCCTTATGAAAGGATTGACACATTGGTGCTGTAGTGATGGACCTCAAAAAGTACCTTGCTAGCTGGAGCAGAAACTACTCTTTCACTTTGTTTCAGCCTAACAAGCCAATTTTAACTGAAAATAAATATCTAAAATACAATATGTGGATTCACAAGTGACACTCAGCTTTGAAGTGCAACGCTAGTTTCTGTATTAAGTGTGGATTTGGGAGGCAATTCACTGGTGAAGTGACACAATAATCTAAGTCTTATTAAGTACAGCTCTTGAGTATTAGTATCTGATTTTGTCATAACCTAAGTGCCACAAGGCTGCCATTATTGATCAGGAAAGAATGATAGCATGGGATTTGGCATGGTGCCTTGTGCACAAAGTGTATTGCATACAATTAAACATGTGCAGGGTGAAAGATGATAAAACAACCCCTCCAGCTCAGTAACAGTTGGTGCAGGACACTCTGTTACAGATCATGAAGACTCCACTGAGATGTGTGAAACTGCTTCTTGCAGGGGGGTTGGACTAGATGACCTTTGAAGGTCCCTTCCAACTCTAACCATTCTATGATTCTATGATTCTATGATCACATAATATTTGTCATGCTTACATCAAAATACACATACTTCTTCATGAAGACGCATGGTCATTCTTATCATCTCTTTCCAAAGAACAATGTTAATAATTTTTCACTCCTCTACTTTTCCTCAGTTCTTTAAGCATATACAGCAGAACTGTAATATGTTTCTTTCAGTCTCTCCTGCTTAGGTGTGTAAAATGTCTCTCTCTTTCTTGAAAATACTGGCATCACTGACATAATAAACTAGAAAGGAATGTTGTTGTGGGAAACAGCTGAAAATGAACCAAACAGCAGCATTTAGCCATGAATGGGGAATCAGTGTTTAGGCAGTTCTTGGCTATACCTGTAGCTTTGAAATGATATTGAGCACAATAAATGTCAGATAATTTGTACATTTACGTTTTAAATTTGAATACAAGTTAGTTCTATGAAGGAGAGAAGGAAGACTCTGATCTAACAGATTCTTCTATTCCCATTTTCTGACTTTGTGTACTTTTGTATTTTTCTGATGGTAACTTTTAGGAATGTGTGTCAAGAGCTGAAGAATGACTTAAAAAGGATACTATGTACTATGCAGAGAAAATGAATTAGACAACAACTAGAAAACATTTGGGATAAAGTGAAGAGCTCTGCCTCTTTTCTAAACATAGATTTACTAAATTTTATATATTTCTGACTAAATTGCAGTGAGGATAAAGGTGAAATTCTCATGAATTAGCAGACTGGTGCTTCCCTTGCATGGCCCTCTCAGTAATCCCAGGTCATTCAGTAATCTGTTGGGTTCTAGATATACAATCCTGAGTAGTAAGCATTTCTCAGATGGAGTTCTATTTCCATCTATTCATGTTTCATTTATTTTAAATATGTACTAAAATAAATAAATTTTAAAAAGAACTATATGACTAATTTTTCATGTATTTCAAGTCCTGTGCACGAGTGCCCTGATGACTCATAGTGCCACATAGGTACTAAAATACACCTGGCCAGTTCAAAGGGACTCTATTAAAGAGAAAATTCACAATGCTGCAGTTAAGTAGCATTATTTTTATGTCAGTGTTCTTTCATCTTCCCTCCTACCTCATGTTTTTGAGTGGCTTTTCTCTCACCTTATGTTTCTGAGTGGCTTTTCTCTTGCCTTCTATGTAGTGCTGTTGAATGTTAGTGATACTTTCTGTAGGCATTGTTTCATGAACAATTTCTTCTTAGCAGATATTTTTACAGATTCTCTGTTTTTTTCATAGACACTACCTAGCAGATACATTGTGGTGGTAATTATTAAGGAAAACTCTAGTTATACTCAGAGTTTTAACCCTTTAAACTGCTTCTTTGACTATTCAAGATATATTTTCTTTCCAAATAAGATTGTATTTGTAGCTTCTTTACAGAACAACATGGAAAAGGATGATAATGGGAAGACGGACTTCAAAAACAGAGCAATTAAACAGAATAAATAAATAGCTGGTCAGGAAGCTGTCATTCACTCTTAGTTAAGTTACTTCATCTGGAAGGTTCATAGTTCTAGTCAGAGTTGGTAGGAAACCTACACTGCTCACCTCAACCTTGGTATACTAATATGTGCCAGAACTTGCTGTATTTTCTTCACTATAAAGTAAAACACTTTGATATTCTAATTGTTATTCAACAAACTAGAAAGTAGATATCTTAAAGGAGGGTTATGACAAATTTTTAGGCGAAAATTTAAATTGGTCTTCAAGGCTTTTGCAATGGTACAGATACATGAAGGTTACAGCATCCTAGTCCTTTACACTGTCATTACAACTTTCAGTTATATATTACGACTGAATAATTCACTTGCAGTTTAATCTCATTCATCAGTTCTTGCTTATGATTTTCTTGCTCCTGTGGTTACACATGACCTAGTTTTTGCATCTACTGCAAGCATTTACAACAAAATCAGTTGAACACAAAACAGATATAAAATATTTAAAGATTTCCATAGTGCTCTTCTGCCCCATTGCACTGATAAAGATGACCAAAGAATATTCTAAGCAGTTAGTGAACCTATTTTATTTGATGATTGATACTTCACTTGGTGAGTGGTATTATTATCAGATGTATGTGCAGTGTTCATATTTAATGGCTTTTATATAATTGACTTGAAAAACATGTCTTAAAATACTGAATGTACTTCATAAATAGAGATTAAGTAGATATTATTTATGTAAGTATTTTAAAGAAAACCGTATGGCTTTGGTTTTTCAGCCATTCTTGCTCTCTAGTAACCCTTGCAACTGCTGTTAACACTGAGGGTGGTGCCATTGTAACTCCATAGCAGTAAAGTGAACAAGAGGTGGCAGCAGCTCAAAAGAGATTGTACCTGGAGGAGGAGGGAGAGGAAGGCAGACAGCTGTGGTACTTAAGAAACTCTTGCTATGATTTAAACTCTAAGAAGGACTGTGTGTGGCAGAAGTGGGGGGACATTTCTGTCTCTCATTTCTGAAATGCAAGTAAACAAAGTAAAAGCTTCTGATGTGAAGCAGGAAAACTCTCAAAGCTCGGCTGTGCTGGACTGGATAGATACTTTTAGGCTAGTTCAGGTAGTCAGACAAAGATTTCATCCTTGCCCAAGTAATGACTGTTGTAACACTGCTACATGACCAATTTCATTGTAATGCATTTTGCAAAATCTGCTCATATGGGCTTACATTGGTATGTTTGTGGATGGTAGTTTTTCACCTGGGGAAGCCTGGTATTATTAAAAAAAAAAAGGATGTTGAAATGCCTATCATGTAACAAAAGTTACAAGTAACCATTTGGTTATGGTTCTGATATTTATTTATATTTTTAGTTAGACAGGTAAAAGATTTTTCAGAGAGCATTTTAATGGATTATTATTGTGCTAATATGAACACTGCACCATAGTACTATTTTTCCTTTATTTTGTGAAATGATAATAGACAACTGGTTTGAATTAGATGTTGAGATCTGATCAAATGTTCCAGATGTTCTAGCATGAACAATACAGTTTCTCTGTGATCCATGTCAGAAATGCAGCTGTCAACACTAAAGCACACCTGCCACCAGTTTGCTGTCAGCAAATTATTTTTCAGTTTTATTAGGAAGTGCAGTAAGTTACTAGAACAAAGCTTTGGTCTCATATTGAACCTTATGTCATATTCCAAATTCACAATCTGTAAATTATCAGGTTTAAGGAAGTTTACACGGAAATAACCTTGAGTCTGAGAAGTCACATACTAAAAAGTTTTGCCTCAAAGTAATACTCTGGATATCTTCAGAATGTTGTTCAGTAGAACAACACAAGCTGCTAAGAATTGCAAAGGTCACCTATGGGCTTTTGAGATTGTACATGTAGAATGTGTAACTGAGAAAGGAGTATGGTTCTTTCCACTTTTAAACAAACAATTTTTCACATTACCATGAGTAGTTTTGGATGTAAGAGAAATCCATAAGTCATTATCATTTAAATTAGGAAGGATATATATTGGATTTGAAATTGATTGGTAGGCCAACGTTCTGAAGGAAGATACATCTATGTATGCCAAAATACATTCAAAAACTGAAGCGTTGACTTTGTAGATATTCTTACACTCTATCTCATATAAATCGTGGCTTCTGGAGCACGTTCCAATCTGGTACCTTCTGTAGAGAATCTGGTCTCTAAACCATGTGACGTAATCTTTTGTTACCTAAGTTTCTGCGAAGAAGCTGAGGTACAGCACATTTTATATAGGATTGCAAGATATAAGATTTGAACAGTATTCTTCCAAATGAATTATTAGATCTTTATCTGCTGTACCACTTTGCTAGAGGTTTTATGGTTTTAAAGTGCCTTTGTCAGTTATATAAGACTGCAAAATCAACCAGCTACCTGATGCTTTTTTTCTCCTAAAAATAAAAAACATTTTGCAGAGTGGTTTTTTTTTTTTTCCCTTCTCCTTTTTGGAACTTTTAAAAATTTTATGAAATAGTTTTTAAAACTATGCAATAAAAGGGCATTTGAAATCCTATTTCTAAACCACTATATTGTAATTGAATGTTGTTATTAGAGTTCACAAGGTCTTATCTCTTTTCCAGGCCTCTTTTGTTTATTGTGCTTATCATTTCACTCATCAGTTTTTCCTGTCCCTACTCTCTACTGACTTATTATGGAGATTTTGAATTAGATTAGTGAATCTGTGTTTGTATGTAAACAGAACTGTACACTGGAAAAAGACTATCTGGCGTAACTCCTGATGGAATATCTGAGCATCTGATTTGCAGAGAGCTTGCTGACTTTCCACTTCAGACAACATCTCCATGCTTTATATATCTGTCAATATCTGAAGATCCTCTTTAGAAGTAGTCTTAGTAATAGAAAAAAACTAGGTAGTGTGGATGCAGAGATTTTAACTTTGGTTATAAGCTATTATGGAAAACTCAGTTACTAACCAAGTCAAATTATGTATTAAGCAGACTTGTGTCTTACTAAATATAGAAAAGAACCAGTTTTAGATCATCTGGGAAATTATCTTTTAACACTGAATATCCAAGAGCAAAAATCAGACTCCCTTTTAGGAAGCTGATCCTCCATCTGATCATTAGGATTTTTCACAGAAGTTTGCCCCTCCCAGATTAAAGAAGCTGTAATGTATCATGAAATCTAGGCAGCTTCTGAGATACTATTCACAAATTGGGCCTTTTATGGCTCAGACCAAGTGAGATGGCCCCCTATCTGTCTAAAAACATTCAGATTAACATCACATAGGAAGGAAAAAAGGCTATGTAGAGCCAAGACTTTTATAAGCATGGCTTCTTCCTGTTCTATAATTCAGTGTGATACAGCCATGTTGGCAGTTTACCTGGCTCATGGTAAAACAGCTTGAGGGCAGTTCTCAATTAGCAGAGTTGTTCACGAGTGAACTTACAGTAGTTATGATCCTCATTACTGTGCAACATAGATTTAAAAAAAAAATATTGCGATTGGGATACATGTGGTGAGGCCATGAGCTATCATTCCACTGTGCTATCAGCTTTTTATGCATCTGAATAAACTCATTCTGTGTCAGACTGCTCAAGGACTTTTATTACATGTTGGAAAGAGTTTCCTCTTCTGAGAACACACAAGATCTGGGAAATCTGGCCTAATTCCAAATGTAATTTGTACATCCTCTCCTTTCCCCAACATACTGTGCAGTTTAGGATATTTCCTTATGTCCCTTGTCATCCTCTATAAAATTATCATGTAGACATAACTGACATATATAATGTTAACTCAATAGTTTTAAATTAATTTCCTTAACTTTTACTGTTATGTATGCATATGTGTTTATACATATGAAGATAAAATTTATAGTTAATAAATAGATAGTAAACACCTTAGCCACTTCCAAGCACTGCTAAATAAATGTGTATTATTTTTCTAAGAAAACAGAAGAATATTAAATCAGAGCTTGAGAAGAAAGGAGAGAGAAACACTTAGTAGCACCCAGCAGCAAGAACTGTAGAAAATAATGCCCATTAAGGTTTTTACATATGTCCACAGTTTCCTCTCTGATATAATCCTAAGCAAAAAAAATATTATATTAAGTCATGTAGATAGGACAATAGCTAAGATAAATTTCCTTCCAGAGAACAGATTAAACATGATTTAACAAATTTGGAACAGCTTATTGTACTGAGCAAAGAATTTGACACTTGCCTGATAAAACTTGCCTGAGAACCAATAAAAATATTATTCTGGAACTGTCAGTCTCTACTCAATTCTGTACAACTTTTTTCTCAAAAGTTCTGGCAAAGTAGTTCATTAACGAAACTATCTTATTGCTAAGACTGATGAATTCACATATTCAAACAGAACTCTAAGTAAAGGCAAGTGTAATATTTGGATTAGCATAGAATATTAGAAGCAGAGTTTTACATAATTCACGATTTACTAACTGTGTAAATTTTCCTTCTTTATTTTAAAATTAGATGTAAGAATGTTTTCAGTGGAAAAAATAAACTGTGTTGTACATGCTATTATAGCTACACATCTGTTTTAAGAGCTCAAGATATTTTCTGCATTAGATTAGCTATTAAACACAAATATACATCTTTAACTAGTTTCTTTTAATTTGCCTTTAATTTGTAAACATTGTAGGGATTATTTTTTTCATTAGAAAACATTGATTCTACATAAAAATGCATAACTAAACTTCAAAATATTTGCATTTTTTATCTGCATTAGTTACCTAAATTAAAAAACAAAACAAAACAAAACAAAACCAAAGCAAACTTATAGTCCTAGCCACTGTTAATTCTGTGTTTGTATTTATCCACATAAAATCCAGTTTTGTAGAGATAAAAACCATATGTTTTATTTTTCATAGATTCAAGTCTTGATCAATCAAATAATGACAGGCTGACTTATGTGATTACACAGAAGACAGTATTTTGATATATAGGCAATTCAAGGAAACACCTTTCTGAAGAAAAATGTGTTGAAGGAAACACCTTTCTGAAAAAAAAATGTGTTGAAGAAAACCAAGGAAGGTAGAAGCTGATTTGAAAAAAAAAAGAAATAAAATTAATCACTCTTTGTACTTAATAGTTGTTCAAGATATAAATTGTCAGAAAAGTTCCTGTCTGCCCAAAGGGAAACGTTACTTCAAAAAATTTTTAACATCGTCATGCAGATATTGCTTCAAATGTTCCCTAAAACAGCAATACCAGCTTTTTATCCTCTGAAGCAGAGTACACTCTTCTTTCCTAAATAACAACCTAAAAACCTAATACTGTAGGTTAGTTTGTCAAGACATTAGCAAAAGTGAAAGAAAACACTTAGCAGAGGCTGATTCGTTGCCAGTGTGGCCTTAAAAATCTACAGAAACCCTTGTTCTTGTTGTTCAAATTGCCAAATGCACTAAGATTCTAACCTTTTTCCATTCTGCTGTTAAGAATTGTAGGTACAACATTTGTATTAACACTGAGTAATGGATTTTTTTTGACATTATAAGCATGTTAATCAATATGTATCTTACTTCAGAGGAAAATTTCCATTTTGATAGCACACCTTCCACGAGTCTCTTGCAAAAGAGCTTCCAGAAGGTGTATCCTGTGAAATTTCTATCTGAAAAACAGATACCTGACATTTAGCAGTATGAAAAACACCGCATTCTGTTTCCTAGCCTTTCAGCTCCTTCCTGACTTGACTACTACCCAAAAAGGCCAAGGCATACACCAAACTTTTTTTTCTAGCTACAAGAAAGTTTTAATTGAAAACAGGAGTGCCAAGTTTGAACACAGCTTCAGCAGATTAGCAGTTAAATTAGAAGGGGCTTTTCGTTTAAGTTCCAGTGTTGATATGTCACTGTGCCCTGTCACTTTGAAAAGCGATAGTGCTTTGTTATCAGCACTGAGGCAGGCAGCCTCCTGATGTAGAGGCAGACTAAAATAGCCTGCCAGGGTGATGAAGGCACTGTGCACGTGTTGCATCCTCCTACGCCGGGAGATGATGAGGGGTGGTGCTGACACACTGCTCTGCTCAGACAAACAAGCTGATCATTTCCTAGGGCCTAGTTTCCTGATACTTAACAAAAAAAAAATAAAAAATTGAACTGATGGCAAAAACCTTCATCCTAGTTCTGCTCAAGAAGTATAATGGGATTCAGAGACTACAGTAGCATTTCTCATTAATAAACGATTCCTTGTATGTTTGCTTATCATCCCTTTTGGCAGGAAAAAGCTTTGTGGGATTAGTCATTGTTGAGAGTTCTGTATGTGCAGAAGTTACAAGATTTGAGGGTTGTTCATATCTCATACTGAGGTTTTAGATACAAAAGGGGTGTATGAATGTTATGCTCAGCTTCCATGATTAAGAATTTGTGTAATTCTTTTACTGTTTAAAGTTACTTTTTATATACTTCCAGCCTGTATCCTTCTGATAGATTTGTCTACTTTTTCCTGTTGTGTTCCCTACCATGAGGATCTTCTTGGGCCTGCAATGGCAATCTAAATATCACACATTTGATGCTTTTAAAAAGTCTAATCTTCTCAGACATCTATCTTAATTCTTGCAACAAAAAATCTCATGTGTTCTCTACTTGGCATGACAGGGGGAAGACATTTAGCCTGTCATTTTCTACCTTCCTTGTCAGCCAAAATTGAGGCATATTGGAAGTAAGTATTTTATAGCTGTACAGCGACTTTATGGAAGATGTAAGTTCTCCCTCCTTGGTCATTTGCCTAGCTGCTTCTTTTTCATAATATAAGATTTTCATTCTGTTCTTATTGGCTTCAAATTTGTGCATGTTTGGAAGAGAGGAGACAGAGAGGACCCGATTTTTTTTTTCATTTTTCTCTTTTGCATTTGTAGATATTTTAAAAATCAAGCTAAAACAGAACTTAAAGTACGGCTTAAGTGATTAATTTTTTTATTTTAAGCTATTCAATTTGTCTTATAAACTTTGCTGCTGCAATGTAATGTTAATTGAAAAGCCAACTAATCCAGCAAATCTGGGATAAAAAATGTGGCATATGAATGAATTGATCCTGGGCAGCATATGTACAATTATTAACAATAGGTAACAAGCACAAGTATTATACCAATAACAAGTACTTGTGTCATGTGTGTTACTTCACATGGCATTGCAGTTGATTTCTCATTCCTTGATAAAGTCTTTGCTGTTGGGTAATCTGCCATGCAAAACCAGCTGTAGATGGGAAGTATATCCTGCTATGGACTGACTGTCTTTCAAGAAGAAAAAGATCCGTGAGATACCCTGGCATTGGGAGAGCTCACCTTGGAGTTTACATTGCTATGAACTGATTGTTAGATACAGTTGAAGTTGGTAAAATCACAGGCTTATAATGTTTTAGACTGCACAGATTTTGTTTCTCTGTGAAGTAAGACATGCAAGTTTCAATATACTACTACTTCTTTATATATATTTTTCCTTTTGCTCTGATAAGTTTATATTATTGTGTTGGGTTTGTTTAGAGGGCAGGGCTATGGTGCCAGCTTGTGCAAGAAGCTGCTAGAAGTTGCCCCTTTCTCTGATGGACTGCGATGGGTCTAGGGCGGACAACCTGCTGGCCAAGGCTGAGCCAGTTGGTGCCAGAATGTTCCCTGATAATGTCTCTGCAATAACGTGTTTAAGAAGGGGGAAAATAAGTTTAAAAAAAAAAAAGAAGACGAGGATGTGAAGAAGCAGAAGCAGGGGGAGGTACGAGTCTTGTGTGCTGTGTGGCCCTCCCCCTCTGGCCTCTGCTGAGGGAAGTGAAGAGAGGAAATGTGAAGACAACCTGAGAGGTATCTATCTGAGCCGATTATGAAGAATTTCTTGTGAGAGAATGGCTACAGATGCCCAAATCAGTGAGACAGGAGGGAGAGGAGTAATGTTGCTTCTGGCAGAGATTCCCCTGCAGCCCATGGTGCAGCCCATGGTGAGGCCGGCTGTCCCCTTGCAGCCCATGGAGGCCTACGGAGGAGCAGAGATCCACCTGCAGCCCGGGGAGGACCCCATGCTGGGGCAGGTGGATGCCCAAAGGAGGCTGTGGCCTGTGGAGGGCCCACACTGGGGCAGTCTGTTCCTGAGTGACTGCACCCCATGGTAAAACAACCCACGCTGGAGCAGTTCATGAAGAACTGCAGCCCCTGGGAGGTACTCCACACTGGAGCAGGGGAGGAATGTGAGTTCTTCCCCTGAGGAGGAAGGAGTGGTGGAAAGTAACATGTGATGAACTGATCATAACCCCCATTCCCTATAACCCGCTGTGCTGCTCAGGGTGGGGGGAATGAGGAAGAGATAATTGAAATTAAGTTAAGCCCAGGAAAAGAGGGGGGAGAGGGGAAGGTTTTTTTGTTCTCTTCCTCAATATCCTGCTTTGGGTTTAATAATAATTATAAATAATTTACCCCAAGTCAAGTCTGTTTTGCCCATAATGGCATCTTCAATGGTGTCTTCTTGTCCTTTTCTCAAACCTCAAACTTTGTGTTATATTATTTCCCCCTATTCCCTCAGAGGGTTGGGGGGGTGAGTGAGAGACTGCGTAGCTTGGTATTGAGTGGGGCTTAACTATGACAATTATTGAAAAGCACATCCTATTACAACATTTTGCTTTTCTGGCTAATGGGTAAATAGCCCTGTTGTTCTTTAAAGATATATGCTTTGCTCTTTGCTTGCTGAATGGCTTTGGTTTCTTATTTCTTGGAAAATAGCAAAAATATAAAATAGAATCAAGTAGAAATTACAAGATTTTTTAATTATTCATTTACAAATTCTTAATTTCCATACATGGCAGGTATATAGAATTATTTTAACTACAACTTCTTCAAATTAAAGTATGTGAAGTTGAAACTTATGATTACAGTTAGTTGCATACATAACAAATATTTGTAGTTTCATTTTTACTTCTGGCTAGAACAGTAGTTAAGGCAAAAGGAACCACAACTCCAATAAGTATTAAAATTTACTTAATTTTTTAAATAACTTAACCTGAAAACTGAGAGATTGAAAATACTGAGTATCATTTTATGGGCATGATTTATTTTAGGGTCTTCACTAAAGTGACTGATTTCAATGTTTTTTTCAGTGACAGAAACTCTAGAAGATGTACACACATTTTCTTTCTCCTTTTCTCACTTTCTGCTAAATGTATTTCATTCATCCCACCTGGACTCTCTCAAAGCAAATCCACAAAGCATACAACAGCTCCTATTATCAATGAATGCACTAAGACAGATAATGTCATTAACACTGCAAGGGATTTGCAAGTATGTATGAACTAAATAAAACTGAGTCAGGAATGACAAATTGCATTAAATTAAATCTTGTGTAAAAAAAGGGGTTTTTTTTCTATCTGAAGGTCATTGCACGCGCTGTCAGTCACTCAGAACACTCTAAGTAGCTATTAGATCAAAGGCGAGGCAGTAATCCTGCAGTGCTATAATACACTGAAAAACAGAATAGAGCACTGTGGGAAGAGTAGCAGAAAATATACACCTACAGCTGAACAGAAGCAATTTGAATACCTGGTTTTTACATTCTTACTAATTGAAAAGGAGGCTATAAAATAATCCAGAGGCTGTATTTGAAATGTATTTGCTTGCTTGGAGCTGGTGTAAGATGGAACACACAAAGAAGAACAATAGCTTGTTTTATTGGTAGTAGAGGGTTTTTTTTAATTGCAATTTCCTTTATACTTTAAATGTCTTTTCTCTAAGCTTAACATTTCTATACAATCAATTTTGCAACATTTTAGAAGTGGAATTACAGCTGAAGTACTTTCCAACTTTGACATAACAACATGTAAAATATTAAATGTTTATCTCAAAGAATTTCTGCGTAATTCATCTACTTCTAGTAAATATAACCTGTAATTCAGGGTATATTTATTTACTTTAGTGCAGTTTTCTGGACAAGTATCATCAGTATACGGTTTACTAAAAAGGAGTTAAGTGAATCTCAGCAAGGAGGGCTGCGGATTTGTCTTGCTCTCGTTATTTATTCTGGGATCTATGGAGACACCTGTAAGAAGAACCACAGAGTGTCTGAGGCCTGTTGGCACGTCTGAAGATCATTTAATCCAACCCTCTGCTTACTCAGGATCAGTTGCAGCAGGTTACTCAGGGCTGTGCCCAGGCAGGTTTGAATATTATCTGAGGAACTTGAAGGTGCACAAGTCCATGGGACCTGATGAGATCTATCCGCAGGTCCTGAGGGAACTGGCAGATGAAGTTGCCAAGACACTGGCCATCATATTTGAGAAGTCTGGCAGTCTGGTGAGGTCTCCAAGGAAGACCCGGGCAACAACAGGCTGGTCAGCCTCACCTCTGTGCCTGGCAAGGTCGTGGAGCAGATTCTTCCGGTACCTCAAGGGGGCCTACAAGAAAGATGGGGAGAGGCTGTTCAGTAGCGCCTGTTGTGATAGGACAAGGGGTCATGGTTTTAAAATAGAGTGAGGTAGATTTAGACTGAATATTTGGAAAAAATTTTTTACACTGAGGGTGGTGGAACACTGGAACATCTTGACCAGAGAGGTGGTGGATGCCCCATCCCTGGAAACGTTCAAGGCCAGGCTGGATGATGCTCTGAGCAACCTGATCTAGTCAGGGATATCCCTGCTCCTCAGGGGGGTTGGACTAGATGACCTTTGAAGGTCCCTTCCAACTCTAACTATTCTATGATTCTATGTTACTATGATTTCCAAAGATGGAAGCCCCACAACCTCTCACACAGACAACCTGTGTTACTGCTTGGTCACCCTCACTGTAAAAAAAATGTTTCCTAATGTTCAGAGGCATGTGATATTCCAGAGTATGACTCTACCATCACAGTAAAACAAGTTTTCTCTTATATTTAACTGGATTTCCTCTCTTTCTGTTTGGGCCTGCTGTTGCCTCTTGTTCCGCCACTGGGCACCACTAGAAGTATCTAGGTCCACCTTTTTGACTCCTCTGATCACATGTTTATACACATGAACAAGTTGCCCCATGAGACCTCTCTTTTCTAGGCTAAACATTCCCAGGTCTCCCAGTCACTCCTTGTATAACAGATTCTTCAGTCCCTTCATCATCTTTGTAGCCCTTTATTGAATTTCTTCTAGTATGTCCACGTGTCTTGTGTACTGGGAAGCCCAGCACGGGACACAGTACCTAGATATGTCTCATCCGCACTGAGCAGAGAGGAATGATCACCTCCCTTGACTTGCCAACAATGCTTTTCCTAATGCAGCCCAGAAGTGGTGGAGTTCTTTGCTGCAAGGGCACACTGCTGGGTCATGTCAACTTACTGTCCACAAGGATCACCAGGGCCTTCTCTGTTGAGCTGCTTTCCAGACAGTGGGACTCCAGCTGACTGCTGCTGCACGCAGCTAATTCTCCCTAAGGACAGTGTTGGGCATTTCCCTTTGTTGAACATCAAGACTTTCCAATTGGCCATTGCTCCAACCTGACTGGGTCCTTCTAAATTACATCATGCCTATCTGGTGTATCAGCCTATTGATCCACTTCAGTATCCTCTGCAAACTTGCTGAAGGTGCACCCTATCCATTGTCCAGGTCATTAATGAACATGTTTAACAGTGTTGGACCCAGTTAGATGGTATTGACCCCTGGGATACAGCAGTTGTAAATGGCCTGCAGTTGGACTTTGTGCATCTGATCGCAGTCCTTATAGAATCATAGAATTGTTAGGGTTGGAACGGACCTTTAAAGGTCATCTAGTCCAAACCTCCTGCAAGAAGCAGAGACATCTTCAGTTGGATCAGGTTGCTCAGAGCCCTGTCCAACTTATGTAGTCCATACTTCACCTATTTGCCTATTAATATGTTAGGAGAGACAGTGATTAAAGTTGGCTAAATTCAGGATAAGCAACATTCACTGCTCTCTACTCATTCACCATTCCAGTCACCTCGTTATAGAAGGCTATGAAGTTGGTTAAGCATGATTTCCCCTTCATACATCCATGCTGAGCAGCCCTAAATGCCTTCGTGTTCCTCATGTTTGGAAATGGTTTCCAGAAGGATTTCCTCTATTGCTTTCCTGGAGATCAAGGAGACACTGACTGGCCTATAGTTCCTCAGATCCTCCTTCTTTCTGTTCTTGAATAGAGGCATGATCTTTACATTCTTCCAGCCTTCAGAGACCTTCACCTGTCAATACAGACTCTCAAGATAAATTCAGAGTGGTCTGGCAACATGAACCAGCTCCTCAGTACTGGTATGTGCAAGCCATCAGGTCCCATGAACCTGGTATGTTCAGTTGATTTAAATGATCCCTAACCTGTTCCTTCCTACTCCACCTAGTCCAAGTCTTTCTTCCTCCAGACTTTCATCTGGTCACAAGTGCCTGAGCCTTACCCTTAGAGATCAAGGCAAAGAAGGTATTGTCAGTCTCTTCAGTGTCCTTTGTCATCAGGTCTCTTGTCTTGTTCAGCAGTGAACCCACATTTTGCTATGTCTTACTTTGGCTTCTGATGTACCCATAGAAATCTTTTTTTTTCCTTTCACATCCTTTACCAGATGCTACTCTAGGTGGGCTTTGGCTTTACTGACCCCATCCCTGCATGCTTGGATAGTGTCTCTGTGTTCTTCCTGGATCATAAGTTCCTGCTTCCACCAGTATTATGCATTTTCTAATCTGAATTTTCTCAGGAGCTCCATGTGTATTTTGTGATAAGGAGGGAAGAAAGGTTCTAGAAAATAGCATAGAGCATGCAAAATGTGTTAAGACTGAGTAAAGGGGGAATCCATAACAGCAATAGCAGCTGCCTCTTAGAGGAACAGTGAGTGAACAGACATGCTGTTGAGCTGATGATGAGTTTCCTACGGATACAAAACAGATTTTCTGGTATTTGCTCAGTCCAGGAAGTCACTGTAAACCAATAACTAAGGAAATAGAGACTAAATAAAAGACTGATTCAGGAAGGACAAAATAGATACGGAGGATTTGTTTACAAACCTTTTATTTACCTATTCCTGAAAAACAGAATTTAAATCTGAATTTATTTTTTTAGAATTCCTGATTTGGATTATGAATTGTCTTTCTTAATAAATTATAACTTTACAAATGGAACGTACTTTTAGCAGGCTCCTGGGTATGAAAATGTATATAATTCTCTTTTAAATCTCTGCCTGGTTTGGAATCTGAGAGTTTTGTCACATCTTGACACTTCTTTAGGTTTAGTGAACCTCAGTAGGAGGGTAAGTTTTCTAAAGTGCAAATCTTTCTATAAACACTATAAATTAATTAATATGTTTACTTCATTAAAAAATAGTAACTCTAAAAGGGTATCTTTCCCAATTGACTCACTGAGTACTTGTTATATCCCAGAAACTTCAAGAATGCCTCATGCCTGTCAATGTTTAAGAGCCATTTGGACAATGTCCTTAATATCATGTGTTAGCCTTTGTTTGGCTCTGAATTAATTAGGTAGTTGGACTAGATTATTGTTGTAGGTCCTTTCCAGCTGAAATAGTCTCGTCTCGTCTCGTCTCGTCTCGTCTCTTCTCTTCTCTTCTCTTCTCTTCTCTTCTCTTCTCTTCTCTTCTCTTCTCTTCTCTTCTCTTCTCTTCTCTTCTCTTCTCTTCTCTTCTCTTCTCT